>WNWK01015959.1:0-46262 GCA_009830355.1 Cherax destructor | reverse complement strand
CCATACTATCTCTAGGCTACCCCACCCTTTTCCCACACTATCTTTGGGAATGCAGCATACCCTTGGATTATCCCATTTTTGGGGCTATCCACCCTTATAAAAACACTATCCAAGTTATCCTACACTATCCAGGCTATCCCAGCCATCTAAAACCAATAAATTCTTAGGCTATTGCAGCATATTCAAAACCATCTGACAGTATACCCCTTTCCGACCCCCATCCTAGCCTATTTACACTATTGTAACCATCCCACACTATCCTATTTTAAACCCTTTTCCCTTCACTATCCACCCAAACCCCAAACCCCATCCGGGGCCTATCCTAGTCTATCCCACAGAATCTTAGGTATTTCACCCTATTCTAGCCTTTTCCCCCTACCCTAGGCTATCCAGTTTTTCCCCAAAGTATCTCTGGGTTTTTCCAAACCTTTCCTACCCTACCCCCACACTATCTGGGTTATCTGACCCTTTTCCAAAGGTCCCACAAAATACTTTAGGCTATCCTACCCTTATCCCACACTATCCAAAGCCATCCTAGGCTTTCCTCACTACCCGGCTACCCGAGTTTATCCTAGCTACCACACAATACTTTTAGGCTTTTCCAAACCCTACCCCACACTACCCTAGGCTATCCTAGCCTATCCCAAAGTATCCTAGGCTATTCCAACCCTATCCCAGCCTATTCCACACTATCATAATCTACCCCAGCCAATCCAAACCTATGCCACACTAACCTACGCTATTCCAGCCTACATTAGTCTTCCTCACCCTATCCAAAACTATCCTAGTCTATCCCAGCCTACCCTAGCCTACCCCAGTTTTTACCCCACATTTCCCCTAGGCTCCCCCAACCCAACCGTATCCTCACTTTTCCTTGGCAACCTAGTTTACCCCAAGCATCCTGGGGCTATCCCCCTTTTTCCCACACTATCCGTGGCAATCCTACCCTATCCCAACAAATCAAGGAATCCAGCCTATCCCAACTTTTCCTAGGTTACCCCATCCTTTTTCTAACCTGTTCCAAATTGGGTGGGCTATGCCAGCCAACCTAGCAAAAATTTTCCCCCCACTTTTATCAAGTCACCCTAACCTACCCTAGCCTACCCCATCCTATTCCACTCTATCCTAGGCTATCCCAGCCTAACCTACCCTATCCCACACTTTCCTAGGCCATAATAGCTTATCCCACACTATGCTAGGCTATTCTAGCCTACCCCACACTACGGTAGGCTATCCGAACCTATCCCACACTTTCCTAGGCTATTCAGGCTTATCCCACAATATATTTGCCTATCCTACATAATCCTAGGCTATCCCAGCCTATCCCAACCTATCATAGGCTATCCCGAAGTATCCTATGCTATCCCAGCCTATCCATTACTATCCTACACTATCCTAGGCTGTCCTATCCTATATCACAATATCCTAGGCTATCCTAGCCTATCCCACACTATCATTAGCTATCACTGCCTATCTCAGATTATCCCACACAATCCTAGGCAATCTCAGCCTATCCCACAATATCCTAGGCTACCCCTGCCTATCCTAGCCTATCCCACACTTTCCAAGGCAACCTATTATAAGCCACACTGTACTAGTCTATCCCACACTATTCTAGTCTACCCCACACTATCCTAGGCTATACCACACTATCCTAGCCTATCCCACACTTTCCTATCAAAGCCTAAGCCACACTATACTAGCCTATCCAACACTATTGCACTCAAATCCCACACTATCCCAGGATAGCCTATCCTACCCAATCTCACAGTATCTTAGGCTATCCCAGCCTATCCTCGTATATCCATCACTATCCTAGCCAATCCCACACTATCCTAGGCTATCACAGCCGATCATAGCTTAGCCCACTCTATCCTAGGGTATCCCAGCCTATCCCACACTATCCTAGGCTATCCCAAACTATCCCAACTATCCAAGGCTATCCTAGCCTATCCTACATTATCCTAGGCTATCCCAGCCTATCCCACATTATTTTAGGCTATCTCAGCCTATCCTACAATATCCATCAATATCCTAGGCTTTCCTAGCCTATAGCCTATCCCTCACTATCTTCCGCAATCCTAGCCTATCCCACACTATCCTACGCTATTCTACCCTTTCCCACACTATGCTAGGCTATCCCAGCCTATCCTTCCCTATCAAACACTATCCTATGCTATTCCTGTCTATCATTCCCTATCCTAGCCTATCCCACACTATACTCGGCTATCCGAGCCGATCCTAGCCTATTCCACACTATACTAGGCAATCCCAGCCTATCCCTCACTATCCTAGACTATCGCAGCCTACCCAAACAATACTAGGCTATCCAAGCCTATCCCTCAGTATTCAAGGCTATCCCAGCCTATCCCACTCTATATTAGCTAATCCCACAGTGTCCTAGGCTATTACAGCCTATCCCAGCCTATCCCACAATACCCTAGGCTATCCCCGCCTATCCTAGCCTTTCAAACACTATACTAGTGTATCCCAGGCTATCCGACAGTATCCCTGGCAATCCCAGCCTAACCTAGCCTATCCCATAGTATACAAAGCTATCCTAGCCTATTCCACACTATCTTAGGCTTTCCTAGCCTATCCCATACTATCCTAGACTATCGTAGCCTACCCACAATATAATAGGCTATCCTAGCCTATCCCTCAGAATCCAAGGCTATCCCAGCCTATCCCCACTATCCTAGCTAATCCCATAGTACTCTAGGCTATCCCAGCCTATTCCACTATATCCTAGGCTATCCCAGCATATCCTAGCCTATCAAACACTGTACTAATTTATCCCATCCTATCCTAGAATATCCCAGCCTATCTTAGCATATCCCACAGTATCCCTGGCAATCAAAGCCTAACCTAACCTATCCCACACTGCCCTAGGCTATCCCAGCCTATCCCACACTATCCTAGCCTGTCCCACATTATCCCAGTTTATCCTGCATTATCCTAGGCTATCCCAGCCTATGCTAGATTCTCCTATACTATCCTAGGCTATCCTAACCTATCCCACACTATCCTAGCCTATCACACACTATCCTAGGCTATCCAAGCATATTCTAACCTTTGCCACGCTTTCCTAGGGTATCCCAGCCTATCCTAGCATATCCCATACAATCCTAGTCTATCCCTCCCTATCCTAGCCTATCACACACTATCCTAGGCTTTCCTAGCCTATTTCACACTATCCTAGGCTATCCTAGCTTATCCCACTATCATTAGCTATCACTTTCTATCCTAGCCTATCGCAAACAATCATAGGCAAACTCAGCGAATCCCAAAATATCATAGGCTGTCCAGGCCTATCCTAGCCTTTCCAAGGCTATCCCAGCCTAAACCTCACTATAGTATCCTATCCCACACTATTCTAGGATATTCCAGCCATCATAGCCTATGCTATCACCTATCCCATACTAACCTACGCTATCCCCCAGCCAATCCCAGCCTACCCCAGCTTATGCCACACATTTTCTTAGGCAGTCCTAGCCTATCCTACAGTTTGCAATTCTATCCCAGCCTATCCCACACTATCCTAGGCTATCCAAGCCTATCCCACAGTATCCTAGACTATTTCATCCTATAATAGCCTATCTCACACTATCCTAGGCTATCCCAGCCTATCCCACACTTTCCCAGCCTATCCATCACTATCCCAGCCTATCCCACTCTCCTAGGCTATTCTAGCCTATTCCAAACAATCCTAGGTTGTACCAGCCTATCCTAGCCTATCCCACACTATCTTAGGATATTCCTGCTTATCCTTTCTTATCCCACACTTTCCTTGGCTATCCCATACTATATTAGGCTATCCCAGCCTATCCCACACTATATTAGGCTATCCCAGCCTATCCCACACTATATTAGGCTATCCCGTCGTATCCCACACCATCCTAGGTTACTAGCCTATCCCACACTATCCCTTTTAGTCTAGCCTATCCCACACTATCCTTGGCTATTCCTGACTATCTTTCCCAATTCCACTCAATCCCAGGGTATCCCAGCTAATTCCTGCCTAGTCCACACTATCATAGGTTATCATAGCCTATCCCACACTATCCTAATCTGTCCCAACACATCCCACACTATCCTAGGCTATTCTAGCCTATCCTAGCCTATGCCAGACTATCCTAGGGTATACCAGCTTATTCAAGCCTATTCCTCAGTATCCTTGCCTATGCCTCACTATCCTAGTCTATCCCATCCTATCCCCAGTATCCTAGGCTATCCCACTCTATCATAGGCTATCCCACATTAACCAAGGCTATTCCAGCCTATCGCACACTATCCTATGCTATCCCAGCCTATGCCAAACTATTCTAGGCTATTCAAGCCTATTCCTCACTATCCTTGCCTATACCACACTATCCTAGGCTATCCAACCTATCCCACACAATCCTAGGCTCTCCCAGATTGTCCGACACTATACTAGGCTATCCTAGCCTATCCCACACTATCCTAGGCTATCCTAGCATATACCACACAATACCTATCTTAGCCTATCCCACACTATAATACACTAACCCAGCCTATCCCACACACTATCATATACTATCCTAGGCTATCCTATCCTATCCTTGCCTATCCCACACTTTACTAGACTATTCCAGCCTACCCTAACCTATCCCACACTATCGTAGGCTTTCCTAGCTTATCCCACACTATCCTTGGCTATCCTAGCATTTCCCACACTATCCCAGCCTATCATACACTATCCTAGGCTATCCCAGCCTATCTCGCACTATCCTAGGCTATCCCAACCTATCCTAGCCTATCCCGCAATATCGTAGGTTTTCCCAGCCTATCCTAGCTTATCCCACTGTATCTTACGCTATCCTAGCTATTCCACACAATCCTAGGCTATCCTAACTTATCCCACTGTATCTTACGCTATCCTAGCCTATTCCACACAATCCTAGGCTATCCTAGCCTTTCCCACACTATGCTTGACTATCCCAGCCTATCCTTCCATTTCGCACACTATTCTAGGCTGTCCCAGCCTATCCTACCCTATCCCACACTATGCTAGGATATCCCAGCTTTTCCAACCTTATCACTCACTATCCTAGGCTATCCTAGCCTATCCCACAATATCCTAGTTTATCCCAGCTTATTCTAGCCTATTCCAAATTATCTTTCGCTATAATAGCCTATCCCACACTATCCTAGGCTATCCTAGCCTATCCCCCACTGTACTAAGGTATGCCAGCCTATCATAGCCTATCCTACACAATCTTAGCCTATACCACACTATCCTATCCTATACCAGCATATCCTATCCTATCCCCGACTATCCTAGGGCACACCAGCCTATTCTAGCCTATTCCAGCTTCCCTCTTTCCACTTACTATCCTATCAGCTCGCTATATGTCTCAGCACTCATCCTAGGCTATCCCAATCCTATCCCCTACCTATCCTAGGTCTAGCCCTCACACTATCCTAGTGCCATCCCAGCTCATAAACCCACCACACTATCCTAGGACCATTCTAGCCATCCAGCCTATCCCTCACAATTCTAGGCTATCCCAGCCTATCCTAGCGTACTCCGCACTATCCTATTATATCCTAGCCTATCCCACAATATCCTAGGAAATCCTAGGTGGTTGTCTACACTATCCTAGGCCCTACCAGGTTATCCTCACAATCCTAGGCTCTCCCATACTATTCAAGCCTATCCTAACCTATCCCTCACTATCCTAGGCTATCCTAGTTTATCTGACACTATCCTTGGCTATCCTAGCTTATCCCACACTATCCTTCCCTATCTCACACTATCCTAGGCTATCCCAGCCTATCCCACACTATCTTATGTAATCCTAGTCTATTCTTTACTATCCTAGGCTATCCAAGCCTATCCCACACTATCTTATGCAATCCTAGTCTATTCTTTACTATCCTAGGCTATCCAAGCCTATTCTATGCTATCCCAGCCTATCCTAGTCTATTCTTCACTATACTAGGCTATCCAAGCCTATCTTTGGCTATCCAAACCTATCCTAGGATATCCCAGCCTATCACAAACTATCGTAGCCTATCCAACGATATCCTAAGCTATCCCAGCCTATCTCACTCTATCCTAGGCTATGCCAGGCAATCCCACACTATCCTAGGTTGTTCTAGTCTATATCAGCCTATTTATACACTATCCTATCCTATCCTACAATATCCTAGTCTATCCCAGCCTATCCCACTCTATCCTAGGCTATCCCAGCCTATCCTAGCAAATCTCCCACTATCCTAGGCTCTCCTATACTATTCAAGGCTATCCCAGATTATCCCACGCAGTCTTATCCTATTCAAGCCTATCCTTGCCTATCCCACACTATCCTAGGGTATCCCAGACTACCCTAGTCTATCTCACTATACTAGGCTATCTAAGCGTATGGTAGGCTATCGAAGCCTATCCTAGCCTATCTCACTCTATCCTAGGCTATCCCAGCATATCCTAGCCTACCACACACTATCTTAGCCTATCCCACACTATGGGAGGCTATCCCAGCCAATCCTACCCTATCACACTATCCTAAGCTATTCAAGCCTATCCTAGCCTACCACACACTATCCTAGGCTATCCGAACCTATCCCACACTATCATAGGCTTTTCTAGCCTATCATACACTATGCTCGGCTATCCCAACCTATACTACCCTATCACATTCTATCCTAGGCTAATCCTAGCCTATCCTAGCCTTTCCCACACTATCCTAGGCTATCCCATCCTATCCTAGCCTATCCCTCACTGTTGTAGGCTATACAAGCCTATCCTAGGCCATCCAAGCCTATCCTAGCATACTCCACATTATCTTACGCTATCGTAGCCTACCCCACCCAATCCTAGCCTATCCCACACTATGGTAGGCACTCCCAGCCTATCCTACCCTATCACACTCTATCCGAGGCTATCACAGCCTATCCTAGCCTACCCCACGCAATCCTAGGCTATCCCAGCCTATCCTAGCCTATCCCACAATATCCTTGGCTATCCCAGCATATTTTAGCCTATCTCACACTATCTTACGCTTTCCTAGCCTATCCCACACTATCCTAAGCTATTCAAGCCTATCCCACACTATGCTAGACTATCCTACCCTATCGTAACCTTTTACACATTATCATAGGCTATCCCAGCCTATCCTAGCTTATCTCGCACTATCCTAGGCTATCCCAGCATATTCTACCTTTTCCCAAACTATCTTACTTCATCCTAGGATATCCCACAGAATCCTATGCTATCCTAGCCTATCCTACACTATCCTTGGCTATCCCAGTTTATCCAACACTATCCTAACCTATCCCACACTATCCTTGGCTACCCCAGCCCATCTCACACTATCATAGGCTATCCCAGGCCATTCCACACTATCCTAGGTTGTCTTAGACTATCCCACAGTATTCTACGCTATCCCAGCCTATTTCCACACTATCCTAGACTATCCCACAATATCCTAGACCATCCCAATCTATCTCACACTATCCTAGGCTATCCCAACCAAACCTAGACTATCCCACAGTATCTTACGCTATCCTAGCCTATCCCACACTATCCTAGGCTATCCTAGCCTTTCCCACACTATGCTTGGCATTGCCAGCCTATCCTTCCTTATTGCACACTATCCTAGGCTATCCTAGCCTATCCCATAATATACTAGGGTATGCCAGCCTATCATAGCCTATCCCACATTATATTACGCTATCACACACTACCCTAGGGAATGCCAGCCTATCCTACACTATCGTAGGCTATCCCACACTATCCTATCCTATCCCAGCATATTCTAGCCTATCCTAGACTATCCTAGGGTACACAGCTATTCTAGCTATTCACCTATCCATTATCCTAGGTTATACCCACTATCCTAGCTATCCACTACTATTCTATGGCAATCTAGCCTATCTCACACATCTTAGGCTTCAACTTCCCACACTATCTAGCTATCCTAGCCTATCCCACACTATGCTAGGATATCCTAGCCTATCCCACAGTATCCTAGGCTATCCTAGCATATACCACACAATACTAGGCTATCCCAGTCTATACTAGCCTATCCCACACTATCATACACTAACCTAGCCTATCCCACACACTATCATACACTGTCCCAGGCTATCCTATCCTATCCTTGCCTATCCCACACTATCCTAGGTTATTCCAGCCTACCCTAGCCTATCCCACACAGTCCAAGGCTTACCTAGCTTATCCCACACTATCCTTAGCTATCCTAGCCTTTCCCACATTATCCTAGTCTATCTCACACTATCGTAGGCTATCCCAGCCTATCCTACTTATCTAACACTATCGTAATCTATCAGCCTATCCTAGACCATCACACACTGTCGTACGCTATCCCAGCCTATCCTAGCTTATCCTACTCTATCATAGCCAATCCCAAACTATCCTAGCCTAAAACTGTCCTATTCTTTTACAGCCTATCCTACTTTATCCTAGGCTATCCAAAATATATCACACTATGCTAAGCTATCGTAGCCTATCCCACTCTATGCTAGCTATCCCAGCCTATCCTTCCATATCACACACTATCCTAGGTTATCCTCGCCTATCCTAGCCTCTCCCACACTATCCTATTCTATCCCAGCCTATCCTAGCCCAATCCACACTATTTTACGCTATCGTAGTCTATCCCACATTATCATAGGCTATCCTAGCCTATCCCACTTTATGCTACGCTATCCCAGCCTATCATACCCTATCCCACATTATCTTACGCTATCCAAGCTTATCCTACATTATCCTATGCCATCCTAGCCTATCCCACACTATGCTAGGCTATCCCAGCCTGTCATACCCTATTGCACACTGTCCTAGGCTATCCCAGCCTATCCTCGCATATCCCACACTATTCTAGCCTACCCCACACTATCCTACACTAACCCAGCCGATCCCACACACTATCATACACTATCCTAGGCTATTCTATCCTATCCTTGCCTATCCCACACTATCCTAGGTTATTCCAGCCTACCCTAGCCTATCCCACACTGTCCAAGGCTTTCCTAGCTTATCCCACACTATCCTTGGCAATCCTAGCCTTTCCCACACTATCCTAGTCTATCCCACACTATCGTAGGCTATCTCAGCCTATCCTAGTCTATCATTTACTATCCTAGTCTATCATTCACTATCCTAGGCTATCCAAGCCATTCTTAGGCTACCCCAGCCTATCCTAGCCTATCCTACTCTATCTTACTCTATCCTAGCCTATCTTACACTATCATAGCCTATCCCACACTATGGTAGACTATCCCAGCCTATCTTACCCTATTACACACTATCCTATGCTATCCCAGCATATCCTAGCCTACCCCACACTATCTTACGTTTTCCTAGCCTATCCCACACTATCCTAGGTTTTACTAGCCTATCCCACACTATCCTAGGCTTTACTAGCCTATTCCACACTATGCTCGGTTATCCCAGCCTATCCTACCCTATAACACACTATCCTAGGCTATCCCAGCTTGTCCTAGCCTCTCTCGCACTATGCAAGGCTTTCCCAGGATATCCTAGCCTATCCCACACTATCCTTAGCTATCCTATCCTGTCCCACACTATACTATGCTATTCCAGCTTATTCTAGCCTATCCCTCATTATCTTACGCTATCCTAGCTTATCCCACACTATCCTATACTATCCTAGCCTATCCAACACTATGCTAAGCTATTGCAGCCTATCCTACCCTATCACACTATCCTAGGCTATCCCAGCCTTTCCCACACTATCCTAGCCTTTTCCACGCTATCCTAAGCTATCCCAGCCTATTTCACTCTATCCTAGACTACCAGGCAATCCCATCCTATCCTAGGCTGTTCTAGCCTATCCCACAGTATCGTAGGCTATCCCAGCCTATCCCACTCTATCCTAGGCTATCCCAGCCTATCCTAGCCTATCTCTCACTATCCTAGGCTCTCCCATACTATTCAAGGCTATTTCAGCCTATCCCACACAATCATATCCTATTCAAGCCTATCCTTGAATATCCTACACTATCCTAGGCTATTCCAGCCTATCCAAGCCTATCCCACACTATCCTAGGCTATCCCAGACTATCATAGACTATCCCTCACTATCCTAGGCTATACAAGCCATTCCTAGGCTATCCCAGCATATCGTAGCCTATCCCACACTAACTTGTGCTTTCCTAGCCTATCTCACACTATCCTAGGTTTTTCTAGCCTATCATAAACTATGCTCGGCTATCCCAGCCTATACTGCCCTATCAAATTCTATCCTAGGCTATCCCAGCCTATCCTAGTCTACCACACACTATCCTAGGTTATCCCAGCCTATCCCACACTATCGTATGCTATCCTAGCCTATCCCAAACTATCCTAGGCTATCCCAGCATATCCTAGGCTATCCCAGCATATCTTAGCCTATCCCACACTATCTTACGCTTTCTTAGCCTATCCCACACTATCCTAGGCTTTTCTAGTCTATCCCACACTATGCTCGGCTATCCCAGCTTATCCTACCCTATTACACACTATCCTAGGCTATCCCAGCCTATCCTAGCCAATCTCGCGTTATCCAAATTTTTATTCCAGGATATCCTAGCTTATCCCACACTGTCTTAAGCTTTCCTAGCCTATCCCACATTATCTTACGCTATCCTAGCTTATCCCACACTATACTAGGCAATCCCAACCTATGTCACTCTATCCTAGACTGTCCCAGGCCATCCCACACTATCCTAGGCTGTTCTAGCCTACCCCACAGTATCCTAGGCTATCCTAGTCTATCCTACAATATCCTAGGCTATCCCAGCCTATCCCACTCTATCCTAGCCTATCTCACAATATCATAGGTTTTCAGAGCCTATCCTAGCCTATGCCACACTATCCTAGGCTATCCTAGCCTTTATTACACTATACTAGGCTATTCCAGCCTATCCTTCCCTATCGCACATTATTCTAGGCTATCCCTGCCTATCGTAGCCTATCCCACACTATGCTAGGATATCCCAGCCTTATGTACCCTATTACACTCTATCCTAGGATATCCCAGCCTATCCCACTCGATCCTACCCTATCTCACAATATCCTTGGTTTTCAGAGCCTATCCTAGCCAATCCCACACTATCTTACGCTATACTAGCATATATCACACTATACTAGGCTATCCTAGCCTATCCCTCACTATGCTAGGGTTTGCCAGCCTTTCATAGCCTATCCCACATTATATTACGCTATCACACACTATCCTAGGCTATGCCAGCCTATCCTCGCCTATCCCCTACCATCGTAGCCTATCCCAGCCGATCCTAGCCTATCCCACACTATCCTAGGCTATCCCAGCCTATCCCACACTATCCTTGGCTATCCCAGTCTATCCCACACTATCCTAGGCTATCCTAGCCTATCCCATAGTATCCTAAGTTATCCCAGCCTATCCCACACTATCCTAGCTTATCCCACAATATCCTTGGCTATCCCTGCCTATCCTAGCCTATCATACACTTCCCTTGACTATCTCAGCCTATTCCACACTATCCTAGGTTATCCCAAGGTATCCTAGCCTATCCTACAGTATCCTTGGCTATCCCAGCCTAACCTTGCGTATCCCACACTATCCTAGGCTATCCTAGCCTATCCGACACTATCCTAGGTTATCCCTGCGTATCATATTCTATCCCACAGGTATCCTTGGCTATCCCAGCCTTACTTTGCCTATCCCACACTATTCTTGCCTATCACACACTGTCCTAGGCTATCCCAGCCTATCCTAGCTTATTCCACACTTTCCTAGGCTATCCTAGCCTATCCCACACTATGCTAGGCTATCCCATCTTATCCCACACTATCCTAGCCTATCTCACACTATCCTAGGCTATCTCAGCTTGTACCACACTTTCCTAAGCTATCATTGCCTACCCTATCCCTCTCTATCCTAGGCTATCTCAGCCCATCCCACAATATCCTAGTCTATCCCAGCCTATCCCACACTATCCTAGGTTATCCCACACTATCTTAGGCTATCCCAGCTACCCTAGCCTATCCCACACTATCCTAGGCTATCCCAGCCTATCCTAGCGTTCCCCACACTATCCTAGCCTATCCCTCACTATCCAAGGCTACCCTCAGCCAATTCTAGCCTATTCCCCACTATCCTAGGCTATCCTAGCCTATCCTTCACTATCCTTGGCTGTGCTAGCCTTTCCAACACTATTTTAGGCTATCCCACCTTATCCCACACTATCCTTGGCTATCCCATCCTATCCCACACTGCCCTAATCTATCCTAGCCTATCCCACACTATCCTAGGCTATCCTATCCTTTCCAACAATATCCTAGGCTATCCCAGGGTATCCTAGCCTATCCCAGCCTATCCCACACTAGGTCAGTATATTGGCTGGGGTGGCCTGAAGGGCACACGTGGGCAGGAGAAAGTTTCTACTTGTGGGTGACGTCAGTCACAAGAAAATTGACTGAGGAAAACCTGGAGCTATAGGGGGACAAGAAATGTGTAGGGCTAAGGTGATCCTGGAAAATCTAGCGCATCAACACGTTAGGGATATTACCAACAAGACTGGACCTCATATTCACTCTGAGTAGTTCAGGCCTTGAGGACTCCTCATATAAAAAGGCCCTTTGGTGCTAGTAATCACGTTGTCCTGAGCTTCGGGAGAAATCAAACTACAAAAGAGGGAACTACACAGGCATGAGGAATTTTCTGCACGAGATTCAGTGGAAAAATCAGTAAACGAAATGATGGAATACCTGACAACAAAATGCAATGAGGCAGAGGAGAGGTTCGCACCGACGGGCAACAGAAATAATGGAAAGACCAGAACGAGCCCTTGGTTCACCCAAAAGTGTAGATAGGCAAAAAAAAAGTGCGCTACAGAATGGAAAAAGTATAGAAGACAAAGGACCCAGGAATGTAAGGAGATCAGTTTAAGAGCCAGAAACGAATATGCACAGTTAAAGAGGGAGGGGCACCAGCAATGCGAAAATGACAGCATCGAAAATGTACAACCACATCATGAGGAAAACAATAGTAAAGGACCAGGTAATCAGGCTGAGGAAGGAAGGAGGAGAGATCACAAGAAACGACAGGGAAGTATGTGAGGAACTCAACACGAGATTTAAATAAGTATTTTCAATATAGACAGAAAGGGCTCCAGAAAACCGGAATGGTGAGGTACAACAAAAAGTGCTGGACACAATACACGCATTCGAGGAGGAAGTGAAGACGCTGCTAAGCGAACTAGATACCTCAAAGGCGGTCGGGCCGGACATCTCTCCGTGGGTCCTGAGAGAGGAAGCAGAGGCGCTGTGTATTCCATTAACAACAATCTTCAATACATTTATCAAAACAGGGCGACTATCTGAGGTGTGGGAGACAACAAAAGTAGTCCCAATTTAAAAGAAAATAGACACGCAGCATTAAGCTACCGACCAGTGTCACTGATATGTATAGTATGCATAGTCATGGAGAAGATTATCACAAGAGTTGTGGAGCACCTAGAAATTAATAAGCTTATTCTCGACAACCAGCAAACCTCATTCAAGGAAAAGAATCTTTGGGTGTTTATAACACAGAGCACATCTAACACAGAGTACACCTCTTGACGTGCACATCGACCAGAAAACTGCTGCAACATATGGGCTCCTGGCAACCCTAAGAATAGCTTTTCTCGTTCAAGACTCTGTACAGCATGTACGTCAGGCCCATACTGGAGTAAGCAGTACCAGTATGGAACCCACACCTGGTTAAGTACGTAAAGGAATTAGAGAAAGTGCTATGATTTGCAACAAGACTAGTCCCGGAGCTAAGGGGATATGTCCTGAAAGGAGAGGCTAAGGGAAATCGACCTGACGACACTGGAGGACAGGAGAGATAGAGGGAAACATGATAACGATATTTAAAATACTGACAAGGTGGATAGGGACAGGATGTTTCAGAGATGGGACACAGCAACAAGGGGTCACAACTGGAAGCGGAAGACTCAGATGAATCATAGGAATGTTAGGAAGTATTTCTTCAGTCACAGAATTGTCAGGAAGTGGAAGTCTGGTGAGTGATGTAGTGGAGGCAGGATCCATACATAGCTTTAAGAAGAGGTATGAAAAAGCTCATGGAGCAGGGAGAGAATGGACCTAGTAGCGACCAGTAGAGAGGCGGGGCCAGGACCTATGAATCGACCCCTGCAACCACAATTAGGTGAGTGCACGCACGCACACAAACACACACACACACACACACACAAACAAACAAACACCACCTGATAGTTTCCTTTGTATTTTTTCCTGCATTTTTCAAATTTCCTGTTTCCTTTCCTCCAATTTTCTTCATCCTCTTTTTCCATTTTTCCTCATCGTCCAACCCATCGTCACTTTCTTCCTTGCATATTCTACTCTTCTTACTCCAACTGACGATCCGTCTTCGCCCACGTCGTTGTTTGACTCGATATTAAAGAAATTGGCGTCATCTTCACTGCCCTGGGGAAGAAACACTTTGTGTCTCAAGCGTCTCCAGACATTTCAAAATGATTTCCTAGCAATTTCGCACAGGAGCAGCAATGGAAATTCTTATAGTAAACATGCAGTATCATGGTGTCAGAGTATACACAGGCGATTTTTCCATAAACATTTTTAATCTTTATGCCCCAGCAAACCAGCTTCGACCTGATGCTTTACCAGAGAGTGAAGTATAGTGTTGGAGAGTGAAGTATAGTGTTGGAGAGTGAAGTATAGTGTTGGAGAGTGAAGTATAGTGATGGAGTGTGAAATATAGTGTTGGAGAGTGAGGTGTAGTGTTGGAGAGTGAAGTATAGTGTTGGAGAGTGATGTATAGTGATGGAGAGTGATGTATAGTGTTGGAGAGTGAAGTATAGTGTTGGAGAGTGAAGTATAGTGTTGGAGAGTGAAGTATAGTGTTGGAGAGTGAAGTATAGTGATGGAGAGTGAAATATAGTGTTGGAGAGTGAGGTATAGTGTTGGAGAGTGAAGTATAGTGTTGGAGAGTGAAGTATAGTGCTGGAGAGTGAAGTATAGTGATGGAGTGTGAAATATAGTGTTGGAGAGTGAGGTGTAGTGTTGGAGAGTGAAGTATAGTGTTGGAGAGTGATGTATAGTGATGGAGAGTGATGTATAGTGTTGGAGAGTGAAGTATAGTGTTGGAGAGTGAAGTATAGTGTTGGAGAGTGAAGTATAGTGTTGGAGAATGAAGTATAGTGATGGAGAGTGAAATATAGTGTTGGAGAGTGAGGTATAGTGTTGGAGAGTGAAGTATAGTGTTTGAGAGTGAAGTATAGTGCTGGAGAGTGAAGTATAGTGATGGAGTGTGAAATATAGTGTTGGAGAGTGAGGTGTAGTGTTGGAGAGTGAAGTATAGTGTTGGAGAGTGATGTATAGTGATGGAGAGTGATGTATAGTGTTGGAGAGTGAAGTATAGTGTTGGAGAGTGAAGTATAGTGTTGGAGAGTGAAGTATAGTGTTGGAGAGTGAAGTATAGTGATGGAGAGTGAAATATAGTGTTGGAGAGTGAGGTATAGTGTTGGAGAGTGAAGTATAGTGTTGGAGAGTGACGTATAGTGCTGGAGGGTGAAATATAGTGATGGAGAGTGAAGTATAGTGTTGGAGAGTGAAGTATAGTGTTGGAGAGTAAAATATAGTGTTGGAGAGTGAAGTATAGTTTTGGAGTGTGAAGTATAGTGTTGGAGGGTGAAGTATAGTGTTGGAGTGTGAAGTATAGTGTTGGAAAGTGAAGTATAGTGTTGGAGAGTGAAGTATAGTGTTGGAGAGTGAAGTATAGTGTTGGAGAGTGAAGTATGGTGTTGGAGAGTGAAATATAGTGTTCGAGAGTGAAGTATAGTGTTGGAGAGTGAAGTATAGTGTTGGAGAATGAAGTATAGTGTTGGAAAGGGAAGTATAGAGTAGGATAGTGAAGTATAGTGTTGGAGAGTGAAGTATAGTGTTGGAGAGTGAAGTATAGTGTTGGAGAGTGAAGTATAGTGTTGGAGAGTGAAATATAGTGTTCGAGAGTGAAGTATAGTGTTGGAGAGTGAAGTATAGTGTTGGAGAGTGATGTATAGTGTTGGAGAGTGAAGTATAGTGTTGGAGAGTGAAGTATAGTGTTGGAGAGTGAAGTATAGTGTTGGAGAGTGAAGTATAGTGTTGGAAAGTGAAATATAGTGTTGGAGAGTGAAGTATAGTTTTGGAGAGTGAAGTATAGTGATGGAGAGTGAAGTATACTGTTGGAGGGTGAAGTATAGTGATGGAGAGTGAAGTATAGAGTTGGAGAGTGACGTATAGTGTTGGAGGGTGAAGTATAGTGATGGAGAGTGAAGTATAGTGTTGGAGAGTGACGTATAGTGTTGGAGAGTGAAATATAGTGTTGGAGAGTGAAGTATAGTTTTGGAGTGTGAAGTATAGTGTTGGAGAGTGAAGTATAGTGTTGGAGAGTGAAGTATAGTGTTGGAGAGTGAAGTATAGTGTTGGAGAGTGAAATATAGTGTTCGAGAGTGAAGTATAGTGTTGGAGAGTGAAGTATAGTGTTGGAGAGTGAAGTATAGTGTTGGAGAGTGAAGTATAGAGTTGGATAGTGAAGTATAGTGTTGGAGAGTGAAGTATAGTGTTGGAGAGTGAAGTATAGTTTTGTAGAGTGAAGTATAGTGTTGGAAAGTGAAATATAGTGTTGGAGAGTGAAGTATAGTTTTGGAGAGTGAAGTATAGTGTTGGAGAGTGAAGTATAGTGTTGGAGAGTGAAGTATAGTGTTGGAGAGGGAAATATAGTGTTGGAGAGTGAAGTATAGTTTTGGAAAGTGAAGTATAGTGTTGGAGAGTGAAGTATAGTGTTGGAGAGTGAAGTATAGTGTTGGAGAGTGAAGTATAGTGTTGGAGAGTGAAATATAGTGTTGGAGAGTGAAGTATAGTGTTGGAGAGTGAAATATAGTGTTGGAGAGTGAAGTATAGTGTTGGAGAGTGAAATATAGTGTTGGAGAGTGAAGAAATGGTATGATCGACTTATATAGCAAAGAGATAGTGAACACAGCGGGAAGGACCGGCAAGAAACAGCGACAAAGCCATGATAATTGCAGGAACACACAGGTGAGCACACACACACACACTCACACACACACACACACACTCACACACACACACACACACTCACACACACACACACACACTCACACACACACACTCACACACACACACACACTCACACACACACACACTTACACACACACGCCCCGATGGCATGGTGGCTAGCGCTCTTGCTTCACGCACGGTGGGCCCGGGTTCAATTCCCGGCGGGGCCGAAACATTTCGAAGTGTTTCGTAACACACACACACATACATACAACAGGCCTAGTGTCTAATCGCCATGTGCCTAGGACAAAATGGTAACTAACTAACTAACACTCACACACTAATGCTGTAAATCTGAGACCCAAGTCCCACTCCAAGATGCCAACTGTATCCTGTATCAGAGAGACTAACTTTGACACTTAACCCACCCCCCTTAATTTTGGTAATAAGACGTCTCAAGCACGTAGGTAAGATATGTGGGCGTTGATGCAGCCTTCCAGAACCCTTGGCTCCCTGGAAGCTTTCAAGTTTCTGTGTGGGAGGCAGGAACATATAGGACAATAAGAAGAACGGAGATTGTATTAATCCAGCTTTCTTCATTCGAGGCATTCATTCACAACATCAATCACCTCTTCCACACTCCCACCAACACCATGCAAAGGTACAGCAATGTTCTAGGTTCCTCCAAAGATCTGGGCGTCACCAATGTTCTAAGTGATTTTCAGAATGTCAGGTTATTCTGAAGCAATGGCTCTTTTGGTTAAGCTTCTCCATTGCAGTATACTTAGTCTTAACAGTTTTAAGACTTATTCCAGGAGTTCACAGTTTCATTCCAGTATTCCAGAATCTACTTACAACATATTTTCACATTCTTACTGCAGAGAATATTGTTTCAATAGCTCAGGTTCTCTTCCATAAGTTTGGAAGCTCTTTCCAGTAATTTACAATCTCCTTCAACCAGTTAAGAGTCTTCTTTCAGAAGACTCTTTCAGAAACTGTCCTTCTAAATGCAGTTTTTTTACAATTCATAAGTTTAAACACAGGGAACATCCACTTAGATTTAATTTAGCCTAACAATTAGGTGTTGCCTTCCAGATGTTCAGACTCGTATTATAAATTCCGACACTCTATTAGCACGATCTTTACTGCCAGTATTCTGATTTCATTCCTTAAGTTCAGTGATTATACCTAGAACATGATCCTTAGGTGTAGAACCTCAATCTCTGACGTAAAGCAATCAGATTTAATACATTAGTTTAGATATTTGTTCCCTGAATTAACATATTTGTTCCAGGAGTTACGTAATGCCAGTAGTTTATATTCTCGCTTCTTCAGTTCTCGAATATTTAAATAAGATCTCTTTGAAAGAAACATGGCTATAATTAATGTTTACATGATTGTGTCTTCGTAGTTTGCCTATCAGTTCTTCGCCTCATTTGCTAATTTGTAACAACACTGTCTCGGTTCTGCAGTTCGGTCTCGAAACAGTGTTCGGGAATCTCAATCATGAAACACAACATTTGTTCATAACTTTAGCTTTAATGCTCTTCACATTTTTTTTTTTTACAATTTTCATTTAAAATTTAATCTATTACTAACTGGACAGTAAATAATTACATTTCAAAACCTCTCCATACACGTTTGTCGGGAGCTGAACTCTCATGTTTGTCGTTTTACTGATTTAAATACACAAAACAAACACACATTTCAGGAAAAAAAAATGGTTTGTTTATAACCACAAGAAACAGTTTGTTATCTTTCATCCCGATAGAAAGAAAAGCTTGAAAAGTGGCTTAAGAAAACTATCTTAAAGTTTTCAATAAAGAAACTGTTAGTTTGGCTTCACGGCTGAGCTACTGAGCTTCTAATAGGAAAGATTTAGAAACTGAATTTATATTCAAGTCTCCGTCAGCTACAGCAACTGTGACCCAAACTGACTCTTTCCAACAGCTTTCATAAATGAGATGACATCAGACGCACATCTCATATCAGTTTAGGACGCAGCTCGGAAGAGAAGGGCATTCCTAATTCCTGATGTTAAAGTCAAGATCGGTCACATCAAGAAAGGTAATAAAGTAAATAATATTTCAACTTAATGGAGATGATTCAGGAATCCTATTACAAGTCAGTTTGCTGTCATGCAGTGTTCTACTAGCTCTGTCAACTGAGGACATGACATGAAGGTACCACTTCCTTCCCGGTTAGTGAGTAGTTAATTGTTACATTTACCAGAGTTCCTCTCAATGGAGGTGCCTTGTTACCAGTGAGGAACTTTTCCCTGATTATATCTAATCCTATTTCTAGCTATTCCTTTTTTAGCCTTTATGTTTAAACTAATCTACAATTTCGGTGCACTTAAAACACAGACAAGACCCTTCATAACACTTCCATAATTTAAATGACTGTAAATATTATTAACTCACGCAGTACCTTTACTTAACAAAGTGCATCTAATCTGTTCATTCACGGAGTTTCCCTATTCTGTCATACTTCCCAAAGTCACTGTATCTCTTACTGTATTTCCATACTGGATTTCTGCATTTTGCATCTAGTTTCCTCATGATGGCTGCTTCCTAATTGTGACAGATTAATGTTCTCTACAGCATTAATTACGTTCATTCTCTTCGGTGTGACTCCTTTTTAGTTTAAGGCTTTAGATCTGAAATGATAATTAATGAGTAGGCAATCCTCTCTATCAAGTAATAACAAAAGGAATGAGACACTTCTGCTCAGACTAATAAAGAGATATCCAGTCACCATCAGCGTAAAACTATATCTATATAAAGAAATACGTTTATTCCATTGGGAAGTGGAAAAGAATCCTTCCTCCGTAAGCCATATGAAGCGATTAAAATGCCCGGAACAAGGGCCTAGTAACCCCTTCTTCTGTTTAAATTACTAAATGTAAAAGAATAAAAAAATTTGTTTCTTCCTTTTCGAGTCACCCTGCCTCGGTGGGAGACAACCTGTGTGTTGAAAGAAAAAGAAAAAATAAGTGATATTTCTCGAAATATACTTTTAATATTAAATATAAATTTTACAAAGTCAACAATATATTTAAGTCTCTTTTCTTCAGGTCTAGCATCATGCTTCTAGTAACATGGATGTTTCTAGTAGTCATGATATTGCATTCTAGTGCTCACTCCTTCTCCCTCCCACCCCTCGTAGTTGCCCTCAGCCCACCAAGACTGGTCACCGGTTTATTAAGGACAGAAGATGACTCCATAGATTCATCTGAAAATAGATTACCGCAATTTCTTTTATCAGGAAGCCATGCATGGACAGACAGTGTTGACGATTTTGTTCCGCATCATTCATGGGTTTTCTAACAGAGGCTACAGCGGCAGAAACTACTTAAGGTGAGAGGAAGTGTGAAACTTTTAGAGAAAAAGAGGACAATGCAATAGAAGAATTAAAGTTTGATGTTACAGAGAATGTTTGAGGGAATATTGAAAGAGAAAAAGAGTGTGGATGAAGTTGATGAGATCAATATAATGCAAAGTTGAAAGAGTAAATATGGGGATAAGATTAATGAGAAATTCGCAGTGTAACGATATCTTTTTTCGACAATGTAACATGCAGTGAGCTTTGCCAAGTCAAAAACAGAAAAACTTTGATGAGCGTTGTAAGGTGTAGTGTCAGGTTAGGCGTGACGATGCTTACATCTTTGGAAGATTTAGAAAAGGTGAGAGGCAGGAGGGTTGAATCGGAAAGACCTGTGTAGAATAGGTCAGTAGGCCTACTGCTGTGCTCCATCCTGTTATTATGTGGGATCTTGATCTAGAAGCCTCCTAGCAAGAGGCTCAACTGTGTTGTAGAAGCCGTTGTTTTGGTTTATATTAATATGGTGATAAGTGAAGATTACAGTATCCTCAGTTTGTGTCATCTTCTTTGACACTGAGTGGTTATCGTAGTGCCTGAGTGACACACAGACCTCATTCAAGTTTTCCGTTTTGCTAGTGTATTCGTCTTCAGAAATGCAAGTGAGGAGGTCTCTTGATGTCTCGCCAACGTATATTTGCTAAGTGAGCCTTACTCAATTTTCGGTATTTATACACTGATCTCTCAGTGTATAAATACAGAAAGACATACAACTCTCGATGTTCGCTAGGAGACTTGGTTGGATGTTAATGGTGTTTAAATCCTATCGGCTACACAAGGGTCATGTAGCCTTTCCACTACGTGGTTAAACTATTTTAATCCCTAGAATATTAAAGTAAACTCCCAGGATATATACTGTGAGATAATAACACCCCTCGGTATATATGTCCAGTGAGGAGGCTTAGTCAGGGTTAATAAACAGGTTCAGTTAACTTGCACTTTACATTTTCTTCACCAGGCAAGAGGAATTTAATCCCTAAAATTGGTGTTAAAGAATTCTATCAACATATTCTGTATACGATGAGAGGAAAACAACAATCAGTGTATATTTAATGTGGGAAGCTTGACATGGTCGAGGAAATATACACTTGTTAAATGTACTTTTAAGACGTAAAATATTTACTATAAAACTCAAAAACTCAAATGAAAAAAAATATATAATTTCAGAAAAGAAAACTATAACTTCCTACATATTATACTCGATTATTTATGTAGCATGTAGATTAAGAAAAAATATGTAGCCTGATTTAAAGAACTAAAATAAAGTACAAATTTTAATTGTATCAGGTATAAATTTGAAGTGATTCTTCCTTCACTGAGAATAATCTGGGCAATAAAATAGAGGTAATGAAATGTAGACAGAACCGATAACGTGAGAATATGTAATAAATTAGCATGGAGGTATCTAGACGGAATTATTAAAGGTCTAATTACTGAAAGGTCAGGGCAAGTGCACATGTATGTTTAAATAAACGAGTTCAAGGATGAGTGTATGTACCGATGAGTGTGTTGGGATAAGTTCCTCTTGGAGTAAGTGCATGATAGATATTATTTATTTATTATCAGAATATGTATTATGATTTTTATTAATAATAATAATCAGAATACATATTATTATTATTATTATTATTATTGTTATTGCTGTTATTTATTATTATTATTATTATTATTATTTTTATTACTACACCTTGTTTCTTGGAATTTTTAAAGGTCTCTATTTTATTTAGTAAATACTTTTGTCATTTCAGGTTTTTTTATCACATTCTACTTTTTTTGCGCAGTTATCTATTCACAACAAAGCACTAAATCTCGATGGGTATTTTAATGATAAAAAAATGCATCTAAAATAAGTTCAAAAGTGAAAGTGAAAGCAGGCGTAATAAGCCAGTTATATGAGCAGGGATAAGTTCATATAGGAACAATTACACTTTGGAAAGAGTGCATGTTGAGATAATTGTAGGTGGAAATGAGTGAAGTGATGAGTGCATGATAAGTAGAACTTTGATGAGGACAGCTTCCCTGCCTTCTCACGTCTACTCCTGATACATTCTAACCAGCTTGGGTTGTTGTCTAGGTCTATTTCCAGTTACAATTTTCTCCATCAGTGCCAAATTATAGGGGCTACTATGAAATTATACTAATGTTAATTATACATTTATTGTAAATGCAAAAATGAAGAATTTAAATTTTTATTTCATTTTCGAGTCATCCTATCTTGTGTTATAAAATATATTTCTTAAACTGACAGCATGTGTCTCTCTTAGGTTCGGTCGATCTGTCGATCGGCACCTCAACTCTGTGTACTACGATGGTTGCCCTGAAGTGCCTAAAACTTGTAAGAGCACCTCCACCCGCTCATCCATACTCGTACATTCCATGCCTGAGTGAGATGCTTCTTCAGCTAACAGTATCACGTCTTCTGAATCTGGGGAATTAACTTTTCACCGCATGAAGAGACGTGCCCCCAGTAAGTATGTTTCATTACCATCTCCCAGTCCTTCCGCCTGGGCCAGACACAGCCGCCCTCAAGTGGTAGTGACCTGACTACCTGGAGACGGTAGCTCCAGGTGGTCGGCTAGATAATTATATGAGTGGGCGCGGTTGGGTGTGAGTTGGTCCTGACTAGCTTGTGCTACTAGGTCAGATGCAGTGCTCCTTCCTTAAGTGAATGTAACCTGACCTGGCTGGGTCGGGGCATTGGCTTAAGCCTGTTGGAGACTTGGACCTGCCTCGCATGGGCCAGTAAGCCTGCTGCAGTGTTCCTTCTTTCTTATGTTCTTAACATGGCTTCTTTTGAAGTTTCACAGGATGTAAACAAACACAAGTATAACCAAGGATTTCCCCTCTGTAGCAGAGACTTCTTAAGATTTGGAAAGCGAGAGAAAACTGCCGAATACCCAGCATCATCTTCCTCCGAGTACAGTGGGTCCATATTGATGTTGAGACCCGTGATGAAGCAACACAGAAATTCCATAAGAATTGGTTGACCGGGAAAATGGAAAATTAACTCATTCCTAAGCCTATTAGGGGCAGAAAATACGTCTCGTTGCACCTTTCACTATTTGCTGGCATGTAGGAACGATAACCTGAACAACGCCTGCGTACAAAACCGAAATTCCACCAATCATCTCATGAAATTCAAAGACGCCCGATTAGTAATCAAAGAAACTGATTTCCGCAGACGCAAGTGCCTTGAATCAGCACTTATCGCTGTTTCTAACACAATTAAACAAAATAAAGGCAGCTTTACCATATCTGAAGTCTTAGCAAGAATCCTTCCTGAAAACAGTAAACCCTACCATCACATAGTCTCTCCTGCTAATACCACACAAGCGCATCGCAGATGTGGAACACTGCTACAGGCCTTCTCTTTTCCAACCTCCTACAGAAATATTTGTCTAACCTGTTTTAATACCACCCAAGTATTTGTTTTTATCACCTTTTACTCATTTGCAAGTTGATTGTTCTACCTTATTGTATTACTACTACTACTACAACTTATATCACTACTACTTCTACCACCGCTAGTATTACACCTCACTTGGAGAGTATATATATACCCTCTGTGTCCATGTATCGCTTGTAACGGCTTGACAAAGCTCCTGGAGAGCGAAACGTTGCCACAATAAAATGTCTCATTAGTTGCATTTGTGTCCTTTTACTTAACATATTGTCGGTAATTCTACCAATATTAATACAAAACTTCTAGTTTCTCAAGATAAGCAACTGTATGTGTCTGTCTAAATAAATGACAGCACTGCACATATGTCACATATGTCTTAGAAGATAGTTAATTCAGAACTGTAAAGTTTTACGTAGTATATAAAGAAAAGCTTATCTTCAATTTAAATTCATTTTTGATACAGATTTTTAATATTTATTCATAGGCCAATGTTTTAAAAGTATTTAAATTGAATTTAAAAAAAAATCCAGAGGCTAGATTCCGGTAGAATGAATATTAACCTAATTTATTGCTTTGATGTTAGTTTTAAACTGATAACAATTTATTATCCTGATTTATTGTAAACCAGTAACCTTCGTCAATAAATGACTAGAAGCCATTATATTATTAATTTTATTTACACTGCCTTACAATTAAATACAAACGCAAATTATAATATATTGCTACATATTTATACTTAAATTGTTCCGAAAAGTGTACAGCCAGAAGATTACCGAAAAAGTGTACATTCTCTGGTAATACGATAAACAAAAAGTTGTACAGTTGGCAGAGGTCTCCAGCATACAACTTGCAAGACAGTTGGCAGTGGTCTTCAGCATACAACTTGCAAGACAGTTGGCAGAGGTCTCCAGCATACAACTTGCAAGACAGTTGGCAGAGGTCTCCAGCATACAACTTGCAAGACAGTTGGCAGAGGTCTCCAGCATACAACTTGCAAGACAGTTGGCAGAGGTCTCCAACATACAACCTGCAAGACAGTTCGTCTTTCGTAAACTTCCATTCAACTGTAAGCCAACCATAGTGTAAAAAGATAGTGATACCATAGAGTACAATTTGTGGATATACAAAAAAGTGTACAGTTTGTGGAAATACGATAAAGGGAAAGGGAAGAGTTTAAGAGCTGTCAGTGGTTACCAGACTGTAAATCATGATAATCAAATACTCCTTTAGTAAACTGTGTACAGCAGCTGGCCTACCATAGTCTAATAACAGTGATACAATAATGTTCGGTGTGATGGAGAGAGAAATATACGGAAAGTGATGTGATGTATAGGATATATATACGAGCCTCAAATCAGCCAAGTTGTACTAGAGCTGCCAGCGGTTACCAGTTCATCAACACGAAAGTCAAATACTTTTACCAACAAACTTTTACCAGAAAACTTTTCACATTAAACTACTTTATTTTAGTACACTTTTACACCAGCTATCCAATACTAAAAAAAAAATACCACCATGAAAACCTGTGTCAGCTAAGGATCTACTACCAAGCGAGGTGTCACTTAGGTTGCATGTAATTTTTGCAAAAAAAAAAAAAAAATGTAACCATAGGTCTTGTTCAAATATACATCAATCTTCCACAAATAATATTAAAATAGGAAAATATTTTTGGGTCTGCTAAAGCAACTTGAGGCAATGGGAGAAAATCTCGTTTATACTAAAAGACAAATACAACAAAAAAATTGACAGACTTATGTGACAGTTGGGAAAGTAAAGAGAGAAGGTCAGCTGGAGTAGATACCCCTGGTGCTGTCTTGGAAGAAAATGCCTGTAAAGATATAGAAATGCAAGACAGTACACCACATGGAGATAATGGGGCTGGTATTGTAGTTGCAGGAAATACCCAAGGCATAAAAGATCCAGAAACACAAAATAGAAATTCTGCAAGAGATGGAGAAAAAAAAGAGATAATTCGAGGGAGGGTATTGATACACCACCAGAAATAACTGGTGGTGGTACTGATGCTAGTATAGGTACTGCAGATAGTGGTGGGCCAGTAAAAACTGCAGTAGGGAACCCAGTAACAAGAAATCCTAGCAAACAAAAATCAGATCTGTGTAAATTCTTCGCCTTGGGTATTTGTAGGTATGGAATATCTGGGAAAACAGGTGGGACGTGCAATTATGACCATCCAAAAAAAAAACTGCCTTGACCACATGACCAAAGGAGTATGCATTTCTTCTCTTTGTATACTATTTCACCCGGAGATGTGTTATTCATCGGTCCATTAAAGAAAATGTTGCAACACACATTGCCAGGCACAACATTTAAAATTAATAAGAAAGTACAGATCCCACAGACCTTGGGAAACAAAGCAGGGTAGTTACAACCTCTACAGAGAAAGAGATTTTTAGTGCCAGGAAGAAAAAGAAACTGGCTGGAAATGACAGAAATATTACACCATCTCCAATCACTACTGTAGCGGAGGCACAGTCAGTGGCCTCCACTGCAGAGCAACAGATATTTGTGCCAACAAACAAAGTCCCCTACTTACCATCAATACGACATTTATTTTTTGCAGATATATAGGGTCAAAAGCCATCAACAAACAACAAAATACCTTTCATCAGTGGACTGCTCACAGAGTCAAATGCAATGTTTGTGGCTTTCACAGAGACCCACATAAAGGATCACTTTGACAACGAAATACGGATCCCAGGTTATAACTTATTCAGATGCGACAGATGGGGGAAGGTTGGCCTGTATGTCACAGAGTCGATCATTTGCTCGGAATTACTAAACACCACAAATGATGTAGATGAAGTTTTGGTAGTAAAGATTGAAAACTAAAACATTGTCATTGTGGTGGTATAGAAGCCTCCTAATGCAATTTCCCAGCAATTCCAGGCACAGCGTTTGAAAATTGACTACAGTTTAGAAAATCTCCCAACGCCTGCCCCAAACATATTGTTGGTGGGTTACTAGTTAATTAAAGTTAGGCGGTGTGAAATTTACACATATCCACGACAACGAATCTCCATACCTTCCCCATCTACCGTACTCCCCATAACTAACACAGGCCTCACATTAATACCAATCCAAATAAATATATTGATCCAAGTAACAACTTTCGTGCATCGCCATTTATTTTAGTGCCAAAGCCTGGCGGAATATAGTGCCAAAGCCTGGCGGAATATATAAAATGTGAACATATCTTGAGCGAGTAAACGCAGTAACTATGCCGAGTGGATAACTCTTGTCAATCTCAAATGCTTATTCGTCTCTAGGAAAGATTTACTCAGGGGTAACTACCAAGTGCATTTGACTCCTCAGAAGAAGGAGATTTCTGTCTTTACAGTAACATTAGTAGAGCTAATTATTGAGTCTTTCTTTTCCTCCTAGAAAATGCAGCTAGTTCTTCACAAATGATTATACATAAGGTCACTTTGAACCTCGAAAGGGTGGACTCATACCTGGATGACATTATAGTTATTTAAGAGACTTGAGAGAATCACTTGCACAGGTTTCAAAAGTAAATTTATAGGTTTTCTGAACATTTCACTATAAATCTTGGTAAGTGCTAATTTGTGCAGGGAAGCCTGCCATATTTGCAATTTATTGGAAGGGGAAAGGCAGAGCAAGGTTGTTTGATAGACCCTCTGGCCACAAGGAATATAAAAATTCTTGTGTATAGCGGGATACTTCAGTCAGTTTTGCCCAATTTTTTCACAGTTGGCAGCTTGTCTTACAGAGGTAACAACCTCCATAGTACTATATATGTGGTCTAACAAGTGTGAAGAAGTATTTATTAAGTTAAAACGCCTACTTTATTCTTTCTTATCTATTCAGATAGATGCTAGTTAGCAAGGATAAGGGACCGTACTGTTAAACAAATCTGTATCTGATTATGTTACATCACATCTGTTACTATTCTATTAAACTTAGAAGCATCAGTTAGATTTAGTTCTGTCTTTAGAGAAACATGAGATATATTTAGATGCCTCTCAATTTAAGGTTGCAGTATTAACAGACCACAACAACTTAGCTTCTATAAACACTATGAAAAATGGAAATGCAAGACTAATGCAAATTCAGCCCTATGACTAAATAATTATACTTATGAAACCTGTTTGTAACATTGCAGGGGAACCGTAAAGAGCTTAAACCAACACAGGCAGCTAGAGTAGTCGAAACATACATTATTAATTAATTATTTTTCACTCCCAGTACCTTAGTTGATCTGTTAGATTTTTTACAGCTAATGCGTGAATGTATTTGGAGGAATGATGAGCTGCAGCCTTGGTCTGTGCTCTAAAGTGTTTTAATATAATTTTAACAATTTGTTGTCTTTATTAGTGGTATTATATATACATTTGTTTACCTGAGTGAATTTTGATAGTGCTTTAATTTCTTTTAATGTAAGTACACCTTTGATAAATGAATGCCATATTTTTTCCTGGATATTTAATGTAGCAAAAAATATTTTATACTAAACCCAAAGTTAAACATATAAGTTGTGTATAATTGTGACCTTACAAGTGTTTGGAACTTTATTCTAAATAATAATTCATATCTCAGACAAAAGATTGGGAAAGGTATTCAGTTTTGAATCTATCTGTTGCTAGTATGATAGATCACAGCTTCCAAAGAGGCAGTGTCCCTCTGTCTCTATTTGTCTCTGTTACGTCAGGGCCATGTCTATAGGCCTGTTTTGGCCCTTTCTGTAACATGTCGAATCAAGCTCTGGTCTAGTTGTCCTTAGACAAATGTCATTTTAATATGGGATTATTATTAGGAGACTGAGATCCGACTAAATAAAAATTATGATCTTTAATACAAAAGAATTCATATAAATACTTAGTGTATGATACAAAGTTCTCTCTCTTGCAGTGTAATACATAAAAAAACACTTTATACGGAAAACAGTCGACATACGACTTACTTGTAAATGTTTCTGTACAGTGTTTATACTCAATGACATGAGTCTTATACAATAATATATTTACTTGAAAGTTCCGAAATGTAGCAAATGAAACTATCGTATCATTAAAGACAGATTCGTATTAGATACCAGTCGAGACTATATATACATTAACTTAAAACACAGTAATCCTTAAAGCCAGAAGTCTTTGTTAAAGTATAGACAGACCGAAATCTCAGCTAATAACAAACTATCACTGAGTCAGAGATAAGTAGATGACGTTACCAACCATACCAGGGACCATTAACAGAGCCTCATTAACTTCCCTAAAGCATAAACAGACTCCAGTTTAATACGATTACTGATTACAGCGGTGTCTAGATACTACACCGCAATGGGATCCAAACTTTGTCTGAGACTAAGTAATATTCTAGAGAGGGGAAGTGTATTAAGGGCCTGAATCTACTCAGAAGAGAGTGTATGAATCTACTCTTGAGTGAGTGTGTGAACCTACTAACCTCCTGACTGTACCAATGCGTGGTAACCTGACGTCAGCTTGGATCACGTGACTTAGAGGGAGACAGGTCAGTACCTGAACTAGTAACTGGCACTCTAACTAGTGGTTTCCCACTAAATGGAAATCACATATTATGAACGCCTAACAAACACAATATAATATAATACGTTAGCATTAACATACATATATTAAAATAAAGAGCAACATCCTAGTATCATGATACATGAGGTCAGATAATAATATAAAGTTGGAAATCTATACTTTAGCTACTAGTGAAAAAATCCGCTATATAATATTAAGTGAAACCTTGTAATGGAATATTACTCGATATAAAATATTGGGCAAGGGCATAATTCGCAACAGTCTCTCTCTCTCTTTCTCACTCACTCACTCTTTCCCTCATTTCATGTACTATATATCAGTATATATATCTTATCTCTAAGTTCATTTTTCAGAGGCGTGGGGTCAGGTCTTATATCTCTAAATTCCTGGGTGATGGCAGCACTGACCAGCGTCTCATTAAATGTATCTTATATTATTGTTCTTTTCCTGGATTTTTTTTATTTACCTCTAACACAGTTGGTGACAAAATGTGGAATTATATTTTAAAAGGAGGAGGAGGTGTTGATTCACCGGGAATTCTCCCGGTCCGAGTCATTACCAGATGGCGACCCGGCTCCGGCTCCCTGGCGTGGGAGTGTGAGACCTATGTCTCCCATGGGAGGGGATACCCCTCATCGGTGGGACCAACTGGCCCCAGGCCTAGACACATTCGCCACCAGCACGAGGCATGGAGGTAGATAGATGCTAGGCCTCTCTGGTCTGCAACCTTCCCTAACGGGAAGGACAGGCTTACGAGCCGCAGATGGTAGCAAGCTCCAGCCTTGGCACCTACCCTGCCCTAGAAGGGCTGGGCATGGTGATCGGGCATATTTTAATACTTTCCTAAGTTGAATACACTACAATAGTGACAACAAAAAGGAAGAAAAATTCAAACTTTGTAGAAAAAGATTCAATTGGGACAACGTTTAGCCCTGACAAGAGCTTCATCAGAGCGAAATATTTCATCAATAAAATCTTATTGGCTTTTTTTACTGTATATTAAATGATAAAAGCAAACATCCAACTTCCACCATTGAGTTTCCATGTGTGTCAAGAATCATTAACCATGACACACAATCTCCCGGTGAAGGTAATCACACATAACAAGTCTTCTTAACCACAAGGGAAAGAATGAGGGGAAGATGACGGGTCCAGCCTACCCGAGGCGGTGGTGATGACGTGTCCGATTGATTTTTTTGTCGATGCGTTAGTGGGTATTTGTCAGTATATAAGCAACAAGTAGGAGGAAGGATGTATTACCACAGCTTGCTTCATTCCAGGCAGACATTCCCAGTCTCACTGTTTTCTCAGCCACAACAACAAGCACCAGGTAGGTGTCTACATAGTACTGGGTGTCACCTATGTGCAAGGGGACTAAAGAACTCTGTTAAGTGCTCAAGTTCTTCATTTCACATTCTCCTTCTGGAAGTTGAGAAAGACTCTTGAAGATGCATAAACCTTTATTATTGTAATGTATTATTCAAAGATAAGTTTATGAAGTTACTGTGTAATAAAGCTACTATTCATTGTACTTTGGTCATCTAAATGACTGTACATTTTATTGATTCACGTGCCCCTAATCTTTAAATCAAAGTCACGAAATTATTCTGGTATTTTACAATATTTAATCTATCATCAAAAGTCACTATCAACTTTGATCCTTCTGTCTCTGACTTACCTTTTATATAGACTATTTATCTGCTTCATGCTGACTGGTTCATTCTTGACGGGCCAACCGACTATATCCAGACTGATGACTGTGTCCTGATTGGTTCAGGTTTACGTTCTTTCCAGTTTTGGTTGCGTTGATTCATTCTACAATAATCCATATACAACAATTTCTAACAGATTGGGAGATGACGCATTCTGACAGTAGATCAGCCTCGCTTACAACCAATAACTGAAGACATTTATAAGACAAACTACAGTTCTTTCCTCATAAAGAGAAAACTATTCATTTCAGGCACCACAATGTATGAAGCCTGTGCAAAAAGTATTTACCGGAAGAGGAATAATATTATAGTTCTAATTATTATTTTTAAATTATATCAGAATATTTGAAGGTTCCTTAATATATATTTATGGATAATCACTAACATATTTACTTCTCTTACCGCTAGGTCAAGCATCATGCATCTAGCAACTTGGATGTTTCTATCAACCATCACATGGTGTTCGTACGCCCACGCCGCCCCTGCCCCGCCCATGGCAGCTGCTCTCAGTCAGCCCAGTCACGTCTTTGGTTCATCCAAGAAACTTGACAATTCCATAGATCTGTCAGAAAAGGAATTACACAGATTTTTCTTCCCAGGAAGCCAAGCAATGATGGACAGCACTGACGATTACTACCACATAAGTGAACCTGATTTCAGTAAAGGCTACAGTGGGCGAAACTACTTAAGGTGAGAATGCTTTTATGTAGGCAAAAATAAAGAATGCACGTAAGTGGTACTAACATATATATTGGTGTTAGGAATGCATTTAAACACTGCAGCAAGGTTGAGTCTTGAGGCATTGGAGATGTCATGTTTGAGAGCATTGTGTGGGTCTATATGCAGGGCATTTGTACAGTGGATATTAGAAGACGGTGTGAGCAGAAATGTGCAAATCAGAGGTACAAAGAAGAAAGGGTAATGGACCTCCCATGATGGACTACAAAGAATGGATATTCATAAACGTATCCTCATTTCTTTTTTTATGTAGAACGGCTCATACACAAACAAGCAAACATTTTAATGCAGCCACCAATACACACAGAAGGATATATGTTAAGAAAACTGTGAGGTTCATGCTAGTAGTAGTAGTACTAGGAGAGTTTACTTCAGGTTATGTGATAGAGGAGTTTAATATTTTAAGGACTTGTGCTAATGTTTCAGAGACAGAGGCATTCCGTCGGTGAGTATTTGGTCTCTTTATTCAGAAACTGGATGTTATTGAATCTCATCAAATGGTTGCCGGTACTTCGGTGATGTATACATGGGTTGTACTTCGGTGATGTATACATGGGTTGTACTTCGGTGATGTATACATGGGTCGTTTAACCTGTCGCTTCTATATGTATTGATGTGTTTCAGACATATTCCTAGGCTTCGTGCCTCCACACAGAGATATGTAAATCCGTGCGATGACTGGCTTAGGGTTCTTCACGTTTGTCTTGGTGACTTCTCTGATAAATGTGCGACTCTAGTGTTGGTTTATGCGAGTACTTTGGAGACTTTAAGACAACTTAGCAGTTGAGGAGAATTATGATTTTCTTTAAAGTGGCGTTAGTGCTTGGAGTATTGGTGATTTGAAGGGCTCGTTTCTTACAGTCGTTGAAAATGGAAGAAAATCCATGTCAACTCCTCGTGAAGAATCTTGGAGCAATGAATTCGTTTCGCTCTCGGGAAACAACCCGACGATGATACCTCGTTTAGTCTTACTATTTGGACTTGTATAGAAGTGTATAAGATCATTTATGTGTAATAGCTTCTTGTAAACATAGAATTTTATGGTGTTGCCTGAAGATGAAGATGGAGAAGAGTGGTTACCTCTAATTGATATTTTTCTTGAGCTGTGTTAAGCCTTTCCTGTAGGTTCTCCATGTCTCAACGCTTGGAAGTAGTTATAAGGACGTGATCCACGTGTGATGTTGATGGGGAGGATGTTATCGAAGTGTTCAGTTTCTAGGTCCTCCGTGTGCAAGTCTGATGGGAGAGTCAGTTAAAGTCGATAAAATCCCGGGTAGTGGAAGATTAAAGTCTTGATTCACTTTGCATTGGAGGTTAACAGATTGTGTGGTGGTATTTTTGTGAAGGAGGTAACATCAAAATTGCTTAGTTTCTTGTTTCGGAATTAGTAGTTTTAATATGGTTAAGGATATCAAAATCACAAATAATTTTGGATTATGGTTTCCAGAAAGAAGGAACGATGTTTTGCCAGTACTCCGACTGACTAGTTTTGTGCACTACCTGTACCTGCTGTGACTGGTCTCAGAGGTATATCGCTCTTATTGACTGCTCATATAAGTATGCTTGTTCAGGGTTACTACGGCAGTTATCAAGAGTTCATTCCCTTCTTCAGAGTGCCTGAGTATTTCTCTAGCTTGTGTGCTGTTAGACTTGTATGTAGAGGGGTCGTTCAAGAGATGTAATAATTTCACGTTATCGCTGGAGTAAATATATAGATATTTTAGAAGAATACAAATTTAAATATAAATTCTATACCTCGCTTGGTATAAAAAATATATTAGTAATAAAAAGTAAAAATAATGTGAAGAGAATGGGAAATATGTTTGTGTAGCAATGATTTCGTGTTGGTAATAGTGCTTGTAGGAATGACTGCGTGTTGGTAATAATGCTTGAAGGAATGACTGCGTGTTGGTAATAGTGTTTATGGGAATGACTGCGTGTTGGTAATAATGCTTGTAGGAATGACTGCGTGTTGGTAATAATGCTTGTAGGAATGGGTGTCAGTAGCAAGTATGAGTATGTGTTGGCATGAGAACACGTAAAAACTATTATTGTTATTATTATTATTATTATTATTATTATTATTATTATTATTATTATTATTATTATTATTATTATTATTATTATTATTATTATTATTATTATTATTATTTTATTACAACAATTACTACCGTCATCATCATCAACATCATAGTTATCATCATTTGTTTTCGTCAGAATACATTTAGATCGATCATACACTGGAATTGAAAGTAATAATTATTGCTACAAGCCAAATTCATAGACACAGATGAGTGTTTATGGAAAAGAGTACCTGTTTGAAATGTTGAATTAAGATGAGTGTGAGTATGGATATGTGAAGCGATGGGCACATAAAAAATAGTCTTGAAGAGGATTGGTACTACTTGAATTGTCTGCTGATGATCTCTGATTCTATCGCGTCACAACTCAACTCTCTTGATGGAGTTCCTTTTTACCTAGATGGGATAAATTCTCAAGTCTTCTTCCTGGCCAATTTTCACCAAGTGGGGTTACATCCTCTGGCACCTCTCAATAGTTCTAGCAAATTACAGGGCCATCCACGAAATGATATTTCTGTCAATGTGTTAAATAATACGCCTATATAATGTTTCTGTTTCAGGTTCGGTCGATCAGTAGATCGCCCATCAGCTCCACTCCTTCCCGTCTCGCTAAGCGGGATGTCTCCTCAGTCCACAATGCCAAGTCTCCTGAGTCCGGGAGACAACTTTTCAGCGCATGAAGAGAGGTACTCCAAGTATGTATATGTCACTGCCACCTCATAGTCCTTCCGCCTGGGCCAGAGACATCCGCCCTGAAGAAGACGCATTCAACGTAGCCTCTTATGAAGATTTGCAGGACTTAAACAAACTTGGGTATATGAATTTTCTGAGATTTGGCAAGTGAGACAAATCAGCCGAATACCCAACATCTTCCTCTGAGTACAATGGATCCATGTTGATGTTGAGAGCAGTCACTGTACCCCAGAAAATTTTATCAGGTTCGGTTGAACCGGAAAATCAAACAAGACTCGATCGTAATCTCTGATATTCACTAACCTGTAATTGACCATAGATATCTCTAATTTTACCTTTATCGATTTACTAGTAAGCGGCTATGGTGTTGTGCGAAGATTTTCCGCTTCCCTGAGCATCGATAACAATAATAATGAAAACACATATAACAATGGTTTCCGTATCTCAAAAAATTGTAGTGATATATGTCGGTTTAAATGATGACAACATTGCATATATGTTTAAAAACACTGTTAGTAAAAGGTATAATTTTCTTAAGTCTATTTTATAGCTTTGTTAGATATTCGTTGATAAGATATATTATGACTCAGTTTAATAATCCCCTATGTACCTATAAGAAAGTTTAATTATTTTTATTGCAGTTTCAATATTTTTCAGAGGCTGCCTAAATTTATGGAGATTATCATAGTCACTGTTTTCTTTTCAACTGTCATATGTAAGAATCGTGAAACTAAGAGATATTTTTGAGACCAGTGAATCTATTAAACAAATGACCCAAGGCAATTATTTGTATTAGTTTTATTTACACTGACGTTTAATGAAAAATAAACTCAGGCCCATAGAAATCTGTATATTACACAGTTATATTTCTTGAAGTGGTTGGGAGTTTTGCTCAGACGGATTGTTTATAACCATTGATGGTATAGAAACTAGTGTCAGCAGACACTTTACTGTAAGGACATTTTCATTGGATATATTTTGGTCTGGGACCTTGGTTACTCTATATGAGTGCCCAAGGTGTATTGATACTGTCGGTATCAATACACCGTATGAGGATGTACGTGTGAATGACCACTATTAAAATAACTGACACCCATGGATGTCAGTTGCTTACTACTAGTAGGCGTTAGTAGTTATTTTTTGGTGTTAGCTACTATTTGTGGGTTCTGTTAATACATTCCGTAAACATTAGCTAGTAACGATAAAGAGCATCAGCTTACTGAGTGTGAACTGTTAATATATGTGAGTTATCTCTGACTATCAATAGGTGTTACTTCCTACGTTTTATTATCAGGCTTTTTTAATATCAGCTGCATGCTTTTATTGATGTCCGCTGCAACTATGCAAACATGTAAGCTGGTACTATATTTTCAGCCGATTTTATGTATAAATGTATGTATATATAAATACATCTGTATGCTGGGGCAAATTCCTGAAGAACTTAAACCATTCTTTATTGAAGGTTTGTTATGTACTTTGAAAAAGAAGGATGGGGGAATCAGATCCATCGCTGCCAAAACAACAGTAAGAAACATTCGCAAAGAAACAGCGATCTTGCTTCAGTCAAACCAACTGCACTTTGAGGTCTCCCAGGGCAGTGAAGAGGCAGTTCAGGCAGCAAGGTCTTACATCAGGGATTTAAAAGAAGGTAATGCTGCCTGCAGTCGTTCGAGAGCAGTCCCTAGTCAGTTTATTTCAACAGACTACAGTAACAATTCATTACCCTTATTTGGCGAGCATGACATCTAATCAGAGGGTGTTCAACAGAAATACCTACTTGTTCCATTCCTCTTCTGCTTAGCGGTAAGAGAACCCAAATCCAACTTGGACAGTGAATTCGGTATCAGGAATATGGATGATGGCACTCTACCTGGAACAGGGAATCCCTGGTAGAGGACCTACAACTGGTGAAGTCACAGTGAGAAGCTTAAGGACTCATTCTAAATCCTTCAAAGTGTGAATTATCTCCACAAACCAGAAAATAATTACAGATGTGCGAATAATCCTACAAGAAGCTTAAACTACCACCCCGTCCAAGAGCATACTAATGGGAGCACCGCTGGATCACCAGACCATCGACTCAGTCCTCAAGGACAAACTGAATGACCTGAAGAGGATGGAAGAGAGAATAAGTGATCTGGATGCCCATGACGTCTTGTATCTCCTCACAAAGTGCTTAACTATGCCAAGAATAACCTATTTCTCGAGGTGTGTACCCTCCTTCGACTACTCAACACTCAGTGAATACTGATTCTGTCACTGGAAGATGACCAATGGGATCAAGCAAGACTTTCGGTGCTGCTCGAAGGTATTGGGGTGCGTAAGACAACGCAGGTAGCATTAATTGAATTTCTGTCCATATGAATTGCATCCAGTGAACTAATTAGGAGATTGTGCCGGAACGCTTTGAAGGTGCTTTAGGAGCTCTAGACACAAAGTTCCTCGGAGAGGCTGCATAGTGTGGCAACCTGTAAACTCTTCAAGCAGACCATCATAATGCTCATTTCCAAACGCTGAAGGCACCACAATCAGAAGATTTCCTTTTGGCGTCCTTAATTCATCCTTGGGCACTCACCTCGACCCTCAGGCCATTCGGATTGGTGTAGTTCTTCGGCTAGCAGCCCCCATACTCACCAAAGACAGGTGCATTTACGGCAGGGCGTCAGGTAATCAATTTAGGCGGAATGGTCTCGTCTGTCATACGTCGGATGAGAAATATGCCAGACACGAGGAGGTGAATGACATCATTAAGTGAAGTTTCTCCACAGCCCTCTGGTACGGAGGCCTAATGGAAGCTAAAAGTGTCCAAAGAGAGTCATCATGCTATCCTTAGAAAGACAGTAAGCAAATTTCTTGGGACTACACTTGAGCATCTTCACTTTGAAGCTAAAGAGAGAAGTGCCACCAGTTTCAGGGAGACCAATGTTATTACTTCACTCCAATAGCGTCGGAAACCCGCGGAGCATGGGAGTCTGAGCTCTTAAATTTCATTAAGAGTTAGATAACAAACTATATTGCATAAACCAAGGACCCCAAAGGACCAGATTTCTTTTCCATAAACTCAGTGTTGCAATTCGTAGAGGAAATGCCTGCAGTATTCTGGTCACACGATCCACAGCCGGGGAGCTGGATGAAGTATTTTAACACACACACACACATACACACAAAAGGATGGAACAAGAGTGGGAGAGAAAACTAGGAGAGCTTTCTGCAAAAATGGAGACAGAGCTTTCTGTGAAATTGGAAAAGAGGTTGGAGAAGAAGAATTGGGAGTCACAAGTCGAAGTTCCAGTAGCCAGGATAAGGGTCCTAGAATATGAGGTAAACAGGCTGAAGCAGGTTACAGGGGTATTGACCAGAAAAGACACAGCATCAGGGAAGCCCAACGGGAAGGAAGGAGATATAACTGGCACTACAGCCATATCTGCCTACCAAGCAGGGCCAAGGAATGAAGGGGTTGAGCAGCTGGGTGCAGATGGAGAGGGGATAGGTCAAATGCAGAGGCACGATCATGCCACCAAGAGCTACAGGAAAAAAAGGGAGAAAATGGCCATGTACAGACAGGAACCAGAGTCACAGAGGGAAAAGCAATGGGAGGAGGAGAGGGCGAAGTCAGTGTTTATTCATGGGATGCAGGAGAGCGAGGGAAGGACACACACTGAAAGACGGCAAGCAGAAAGAAAGAGATTGAGAACATTCTCACAGAAATAGGTGGAGACGACATGTCCGAGATTGTAAATTTTCAGAGAATAGGGGATTACTTGAAGGGAAGAAAACGACTGTTCAAGCTGATTTTCAGGACAGAAACAGTGCGGGACAGGATCCTCCAAGAGAAACCACGGTTGAAGGAAACGGAAGAATACAAGAGAGTGTTCCTAGACCGAGACAGAACGACAGCAGCTGAGGGAGAGGACACAAAGGCGAAAGGAGCTAGGAGGAGAGACAAGGACAGAATCAACAGAGGACAACCAGAGCAGGGCAGAGCAACAAGAGCAAGCACACAGAACCATCCCCAGAACCCCACAACCAAGCACACTATCCCAACACAAACCACAACCCACACTCACAGCCCCCACCCAACACTCCACTATAGAATCCCAAAGTACACTGCCAGGTCCCCCACCCTCACAGACCCCCCAAAACACAGAGTTGTAGAGGAAACTGAAGGTATGGTACACCAACGCTGATGGAATAACAAATAAGTGGGAGGAGTGGCACGAAAGAGTCAAAGAGGCATCACCAGACATAATAGCTCTCACAGAAACAAAGCTCACAGGTATGATAACAGATGTCATTTTTCCAACGGGATATCAGATCCTGAGGAAAGACAGAGGGAACAGAGGGGGTGGAGGAGTGACACTGCTGATCTAAAACCAATGGGATTTTGATGAGCTGGAGAGAGGAGACAGAGAAGACAGAGGAGAAGCAGTCTGGAGGTCCCAAGGTGGTAATTGCAGTGATGTATAAACCACCACAGAACAGCAGGAGGCCAAGGCAAGAGCATGATGAGAGTAATAGAGCGATGGTTGACACACTGGCTGAAGTGGCCAGAAGGGCTCATGCGAGCAGGGCAAAGCTACTAATCATGGGTGACTTCAACCACAAGGAAATCGATTGGGAGAACTTGGAGCCAAAAGGGCCAAGAAACATGGAGGGCTAAGATGACGGAGGTGGTACTGGAAAACGTCATGTACCAACACGTAAGGGACACTACCAGAGAGAGAGGAGAGGATGAACCAGCGAGACTGGACCTAGTATTCACCTTGAGTAGTGCAGATATTGAAGACATCACATATGAAAGACCCCTTGGGGCCAGTGATCATGTGGTTTTAAGCTTCGGTTACACAGTAGAGTTACAAGTGGAGGGGGAAGCAGATAGGGCCAGACGAATGAAGCCAAACTACAAGAAAGGGGACTACGCGGGCATGAAGAACTTCCTAAACGGGGTTCAGTGGGACAGAAAACTGGCAGGGAAGTCAGTAAACGAGATGATGGAATATGTGACAACAATATGCAAGGAAGCTGAGGAGAGGTTTGTACCCAAGGGTAACAGAAACAATGAAAAAGCCAGGATGAGCCCATGGTTCACTCAAAGGTGCAGGGAGGCCAAAACCAAGTGTGCTAGGGAATGGAAGGAGTATAGAAGGCAAAGGACCCAGGAAAATAAGGAGAGCAGTCGTAGAGCCAAGAATGAATATGCACAGGTAAGAAGGGAGGCCGAACGACAGTACGAAAATGACATTGGAGAGAAAGCCAAATCTGACCCAAGGCTGTTGTACAGCCACATCAGGAGGAAAACAACAATCAAGGACCAGGTTATCAGGCTAAGGAAGGAAGGAGGAGAGATCACAAGAAACGACCGCGAAGTGTGTGAGGAAGTCAACATGAGATTCAAAGAGTGTTCACCGAGGAGACAGAAGGACTCCAGAAAGATAGAGAGGTGGGGTACACCACCAAGTGTTGGACACAAACATGCAACCGAGGAAGAAGTGAAGAGGCTGCTAGTGAGCTAGATACCTCAAAGGCGATGGGGCCGGATCACATCTCTCCATGGGTCCTGAGAGAGGAGCTGAGACGCTATGTGTACCCTAACAACAATATTCAACACATCTATCGAAACAGGGCGACTACCTGAGGTATGGAAGACAGCAAATGTAGTCCCAATTTTTAAAAAAGGAGACAGACACGAAGCACTAAACTACAGACCAGTGTCACTAACATGTATAGTATGCAAAGTCACGGAGAAGATAGTCAGGAGAAGAGTGGTGGAGCACCTAGAAAGGAATGAGCTTATCAACGACAGCCAACACGGTTTCAGGGACGGGAAATCCTGTGTTACAAACCTACTGGAGTTATATGACAGGGTGACAGCAGTAAGACAAGAGAGGGACACTTTGTGTCTATTCCTTCCATCATCTCGTTCACATATACCAGAAACAGCACCGGTCCTAGGACTGACCCCTGTGGAACCCCGCTCGTCACAAGCTCCCACTCTGACACCTCGTCACGTACCATGACTCGCTGATGTCTTCCCGTCAGGTATTCCCTGATCCGTTGTAGTTAGTGCCTTCCCTCTTATCCATGCCTGGTCCTCCAGCTTTTGCACTAATCTCTTGTGTGGAACTGTGTCAAAAGCCTTCCTACAGTCCAAGAAAACGCAATCTACCCACCAGTCTCTCTCTCTTGTCTTACTGCTGTCACTCTGGCATAGAACTCCAGTAGGTCTGTGACACAGGATTTCCCGTCCCTGTAACCGTGCTGGATGTAGTTTATTATTTCATTCTTTTCTAGGTGTTCCACCACTCTTCTCCTGATAATCTTCTCCATGACTTTGCATACTATACATGCTCAGTGACACTGGTCTGTAGTTTAATGCTTCATGTCTGTCTCCTTTTTTAAAAATTGGGACTACATTTTCTGTTTTCCATACCTCAGGTAGTGGCCCTGTTTCGATAGATGTGTTGAAGATTGTTGTTAGTGGTACACAGAACACCTCTGCTCCCTCTCTCAGAACCTATGTCTCCATAGCTTTTGAGGTATCTAGCTCGCTTAGTAGCCTCTTTACCTTCTCCTCGGTTGTATGTATTGTGTCCAACACTTGATGGTGTACCAACCTCTCCGTCTTTCTGGTGTCCCTTCTGTCTCCTCTGTAAAGACTTCTTTAAATCTCAAGTTGAGCTCCTCACATACTTCTCGGTTGTTTCTTGTGATCTCCCCTCCTTCCTTCCTCAGCCTGATTACCTGGTCCTTGAGTGTTGTTTTCCTCCTGATGTGGCTGTACAACAGCTTCGCATCAGGTCTGCCTTTCGCTACTATGTCATTTTCGTATTGTCGTGTGTGTGTGTTTATGTGTGTGTGAGTGCGTGTTTGTGTACTCACCTAATTGTACTCACCTAATGTGGTTGCAGGGGTCGATTCATAGCTCCTGGTTCCTGCCACTTCACTGGTCGCTGCCTCCACTACATCACTTTTCAGACTATTCCACTTCCTGACAGAAATACTTCTTACCATTCCTCTGACTCATCTGAGTCTTCAACTTCCAATTGTGACCCCTTGTTGCTGTGCCCATCTCTGGAACATCCTGTCTCTGTCCACCTTGTGAATTCCTCTCAGTATTTTGTATGTCGTTATCATGTCCTCCTATCCCTCCTGTCCTCCTGTGTCGCCAGTTCGATTTCACTTAACCCTTAGCTCCGAGACTAGTCTTGTTCTAAACATTTTAAATTTCTTTAATTTCTTGACGTGCTTGACCAAGTGTTGGTTCCAAACTGGTGCTGCGTACACCAGTATGAGCCTGACGTACACGGTGTACAGAGTCTTGAACGATTCCTTACTGAAATACCAGAACACTATTCTTAGATTTGCCAGGCACCCATATACTGCAGCAGTTATCTGGTTGATGTGCGCCTCAGATGTGCTCAGTATTATTCTCACGTCAGGATAATTTTCCTTGAGTAAGGTTTGCAGTCTTTGGCCCCCTAGTCTGTACTCTGTTTGTGGTCTTCTTTGCCCTTCCCCAATCTTCATGACTTTGCATTTGGTGGGGTTAAATTCCAGGAGCCACTTGCTGGACCAGGCTTGCAGCCTGTCCAGGTCCCTATGTAGTCCTGTCTTATCATTATCCGATTTAATTTTAATCATTAACTTCAAATCATCTCTAAACAGGGACACTTCTGAGTCTATGCCTTCCGGCATGTAATTCACATATACCAGAAACAGCACCGGTCCTACGACTGACCCCTGTGGAACCCAGCTTGTCACAGGCGCACTCGTCAAGTACCATGACTCGTTGTTGCCTCCTTGTCAAGTATTCTTTCATCCATTGCTGTGCCTTTCCTGTTATGCGTGCCTGATTCTCTAGCTTTTGCACTAATCTCTTGTGTGGAACTGTGTCGAAACCCTTCTTGCAGTCCATGAAAATGCAATCTTCCCACATATCTTCATCTCTTTTCTTACTTCTATTACCCTGTCATAAAACTCTAGTATGCTTGTGACACAGGATTTTCCTTCCCTGAAACCGTGCTGGTGGTCGTGGATAAGCTTGTTCCTTTCTAGGTGCTCCACCACTCTCCTCCTAGTAATCTTCTCCATGACTTTGCATGCTATACATGTCAGTGACGCTGGTCTGTAGTTTAACGCCTCATGTCTATCACCTTTCTTAAAAACTTGGACTACATATGCCGTCTTCCACACCTCATGTAGTTGCCCATTTTCAAAGAACGTGTTGAAAATTGTTGTTAGTGGCACACACAGCGTCTCTGCTTCCTCTCTAAGGACCCACGGAGAGATGTTGTCCGGTCCCACCGTCTTTGAGGTATCTAGTTCACTTAGCAGCGTCTTCATCTCCTCCTCGGTCGTGTGCATTTCGTCCAGCACTTGCTGGTGTACCCAACTATTCCGGCTTTCAGGAGTATGTGTGAGTGTATTAAAATACTTCATCCAGCTTTCCGGCTGTGGCACGTGAGATCAGAACATTGAAAGAATTTCCTCTAAGAATTGCAACACTGAGTTTATAGAAAAGAAAGCTGGTCCTTCTGGAGTCCTTGGTTTCTGCGATGAGTTTGTTATCTAACTCATAAAGGAATTGGAGAGCTCACTTTTCCATGCTCCGCGGATCTTCAACGCAATTGGAAAGAAGTTATAAAATGGTGTCTGTTCCTGAATCTTTTAATCTTCTGGGTCTCTCTAAATCTTGCTTCAAAGTGAAGATGCTCAAGTGTACTCCCATGTAATCTGCTTACTGTCTTTCCAGGTGTAGCATGGTGACTCTCTCTGGACACTTTTGGCTCCCATTAGGCCTCAGTACCTGAGGTCTGTGGCGAGACTTCATTTCATGATGTTACTGACCTCTCGTGTCTGGCATACATCCCATCCTACGTATGACAGACGAGACCAAACGAAAATATTCTGAATGTGGTGCCTTCACCATTAGGAGACGAGTTTTGTCCTTTTCTGAGGTATGATTGAGCATCATGTGGGGAGCTGGTCCTCTTGAAGAGTCCGCAAGGTTGTCCCACTGTGCAGCCGGTTAGAGGAACTTTGAGTCTTGAGCTAGTTCACTGGATGCAATGCATGAGGACAGAAATGCAGGTAATTCTTCCTGCGTTGTCTTGCGCATCCCTGTACCTCTAATCAGCAGCGAAAGTGTTGATTGATCCCACTGCTTGATTGAGTCCAGTGACAGAATCAGTATCTTCCTAAAGATAGATTTCAGGAATGCGTCATATGTCAAAGGAGGGTACACACCTCAAGAAATAAGTTAGTCTTGGCAGATTTAAACACCTTGTGAGGAGATACAGGACGTCATGGGAATCCAGATAACTTATTCTCTCCTCCATCCTCTTCAGGTCATTCAGTTTGTCCCTGAGGACTGTGTCGATGGCCTGATGACCCAGCGGTGCTCCCAATAGGATGCTCTTGGACGGGTGGTAGTTGAGGCTTCTTTTACGATTGTTCCCAAAGCTGTAATTAATTTCTAATTTGTCTAGATGATTCACACTTTGAAGGGTTGAGGATGAGTCCCTAACCTTCTCACTGTGACTTCACCAGTCGTAGGTCCTCTACCAGGGATTCCTCCGTACCTGCTAGAGTGCCATCATCCTGGGTCCGGATACTGAGTTCACTGTACAAGCTGGATTTGGGTTCTTACCGCTGTGTAGAAGAGGAATGTAGCAAATAGGTATCTCTGCTGAACACCCTCTAAATAAGAGGGTGTTCAGCAAATAAGAGCAATGAATTTTTTACTGTAGTCTGTTGAAATAAAGTGAAATAGACTGGGGAACTGCTCAGGAGCGGTTGCCAAAGCCACGTATCTTTTCACAAGGTTAAAGGCATTCTTGAAATCTAGTTTTACTGTAACATTGACTTCTTTTAAATCTCATATGTAAGACCTTGCTGCATGAGCTGCCGCTTCACTGCCTTGAGAGACCTCAGAGCCTTGAGAGACCTCAGAGCCTTGAGAGACCTCAGAGCCTTCAGAGACCTCAGAGCCCAGTTGGTTTGACTGAAGCAAGATGGCGGCTTCTCTGAGAATGTTTACTGCTGCTTTGGCAGCGAGTCGGGGAAGAGTGTTACCAACAGAGATGGGTCTGATTTCCCCTCCTTTTTTTTTTCAAAGCTCATAACAAAGCTCCAATAAAGAATGGTTTGAGTTTTTCAGGAATCCGCCCCACAAGACAGATGTATATTTATATAAATACATTTATGCACAGAATCGGTTGAATTAAAGAAAAATTGAGGCTTGGAGTTATGAATATTGTTGATTGACTCTCAAGAAATAGTACCAGCTGACATGTTTCCATGGTTACAGCATACTTAGATAAAAGCTGGAAGGTTTTATCATTAAAAAAGGCAGATGACGCTAATAAAACGTAGGAAGTAACACACATTGATAGTCGGGATGACTTTCACATATATTAAAAGTTCACAAACAGAAAATGGATGCAACTGCTGCTCTTTATCATACTTGCTAATATTTACGGAAGCTATTAGAAAACCCCACTGATAGTAGCTCACGCCAAGAGTTACTACTACCCCTACTAGTAGTAGCAACTGACACTAGTGGGTGTCAGTTATTATATTAGTGATGATTCTCAGAAAACAGCTGACACTGCATATGTATTATGTTTCCAGATTACACGTACATCCTGGTACGGTGTATTGATACCGACAGTACAGATCAAATCAAGTTCATATACTTTCGACATCTTTATTGAATTCATTTCGGTCCTGTGACCTTGGGCACTCATATAGAGTAACCAAAGTCCCAGGACCAAAATATATCCAATGAAAATGTCCTTACACTAAAGTGTCTGCTGACTCACTTTTCCCAAACACTTCAAGAAATATAGTTTTTTTTATTAGTGTAAATAACACTAATACAAATAATTGCCTCGGGTCATTTATTTACTAGGTTTACTAGTCTCAGAAATGTCACTTAGTTTCAGGATTTCTTACATATGACAGTTTACAATAAAACAGTGACTATGATAAAGTCCATAAATTTAATCAGCCTCTGAAAAATATTGAAAATGCAATAAAAATACTGAAAGTTCTTTATAGGTACATAGGGTGATTATTAAACTCTATCAACACATATCTTTTCAACGAATAGCAAAGAGTTAGCGCAAGATTCAGCACCACTATAGCCATTATTAGTAAAATAATGAAGGTAAAATGAAGATGTCCGTGGTCATTTGCAGGTTAGGGAAAATCAGGATTAGATTGAATATTGTTTGATTTTCCAATTCCACTGGACCTGATAAAATTTCTCTAATGTAACCGACTGGTATCAACATCAATATGAATCCAATGTGCTCAGAGGAAAATGCCGAGTATTTAACAGATTTGTCTCACTTGCCAAATCTCAGAAAATTCATATACCCAAGTTTGTTTAAGTCCTGCAAATCTTCATAAGAGGCTACGTTGAATGCGTCTTCTTCAGGGCGGATGTCTCTGGCCCAGGCGGAAGGACTATGAGGTGGCAGTGACATATACATACTTGGAGTACCTCTCTTCATGCTCTGAAAAGTTGTCTCCCGGACTCAGGAGACTTGGCATTGTGGACTGAGGAGACATCCCGCTTAGCGAGACGGGAAGGAGTGGAGCTGATGGGGCGATCTACTGATCGACCGAACCTGAAACAGAGGGTGTATT
>WNWK01015958.1:0-46263 GCA_009830355.1 Cherax destructor | reverse complement strand
TCTCAAAATGGGCCCATTATTTTTAATATACCCCCAAAAAGGATTCACCGGGGTTTTTTCTCTCTTAAAAACAATTTTAAAAAAATTAGACTTTTCAAAAGGCTTTTGAAAAAAGTTGATCCCTTGATAAAATTTTATTAATTTTTAAATTGGATTTTAAAATTTATTTTGATGGGGAGAAAACAATCAAAAAAAACTTTAAAAAAGAAATTGCCACGGTTCATTGGGGGAAATTTTTTCCAACAGTGGCCCTCAGCCAATACAAGAAAAGGTGTTTTAAGGGGTTAAAATCTTGGGGATCATGTGTCTTTCCAAAAGGGAAAAATCCTTTTGGGGCCCGTTAATTGTTTAATAATAAAATGGTTGACGAAGAATTTATTGAAAAAAGCCCAAATTCCGATTACCTGAGAGATGGGTAAGGATAAAAACCATAAAAGGCAGGGGAAAAGGCCTTGGCATAAAGCATTTTTCCTTATTCAAGCCACCATCCCAGGAATTTATCCGGGTATCGACACAATCAAACCCCCCTTTTTAATATATTTGGGGTCCAATTTTTTTAAAGCGCACCAAGGCCCTTTTGGCTCTAACCCCACTCCCAGGAAGAATTGTTCCTGACTAACTCCTGTTGAAAAACCAAGTTAAAACGCGTTTTTAAGTCCTAAAAGGTTTTTTGGCGGTTGAGAGAACTTTCAGGAGGATTTGTTTATTTTTTGTTCAGAAGCCGTAAAATAAAAACCCAATACCATTATGATTGGAACCCACTTTAACCCATTCAAAAACCACCAAAACGTTACCAACAAAACCCTAACCATTTACAAAAAAAAAAATTAAACCATTTACAATTTTATGACCGCTAAGGGTTTTGAATTGTCAAACGGGAACAGCCGATGACTAGAAAAACAAAAGGTTTCGTAGGAAATCCCCGGTTTGACATTAGATTTTTTATAGATAATGTAAACATCTGGGAGGTAGGATGGACAGCAAAACAGCCGAATGGGGGAAACCCTTCGGGAAGGTTTAAAAAATAATCTAAGGGAGAAAAAGGGCAGAGCCGTTCCCAATTAGAATTACAATTCAAACTCGGGAATTTCCCCAACCAAACACCTCCCAAAAAAGCTTAATAATATTAACTCAAGCGTAAGACCCCCAAAATCTGGGGTTATTTTTACCAACCTCAAAAACCAAGGGCCCACCCAATCCTAAGCGTAAATACAAATTTTTTTTAAAACCTTGGGATTTTATCAAGGTTGTAAAACAAAAGTAGGGTTATTTGACAAGCTTTATAAAAAATAATTTGAGCTAAAGCCACCCTGTTTTGAGCTAAAGGTTCTAAGGATCTTCCTTTTAAACAAATTTTTAAATTCTTAAACATTAGCGACGAAGACAATTAAATTTCCCTTTTTTAGCAAGAAATCTTCCTAAATTTCCTTAACTTTAAGAGGAAAATTTTTAGAGCTTTATAGTAAAAATAAGTGAGATGGAAAATTTTTTAAGATAAAATAAGGTTCCTGAAAAATTTTCTCAGAAGCAGAAATTAAGGGATAAAAATTGGAAAAGTTTAGGTTTTTAGAAAGGTATAGAAAATAGGACTTTGGAAATGGTAGGTTGGGAAAAAGGTTTTTTGGAACAGTCGGGCCCTAGAAGGGGGTTCTTTTGAAGCTTTTGATTGGGTTAAAAGTTTCAAATTTTTGGGTTGGATAAATTCAAATGATTGAGAGGGTTTGGATTGAGAATTGGGATGCACAAAGTTAAAAAGAACTTAAAACTTATTTTGGAGAAATTGAAAATTGGAGGGCAATTATTCCTGTTTAGGGGGATAAATTTAAACCCCCCCTAATTTTTTTGGGCCAACAAAGGCCCCAAAGGTTTTCCTCCTTTCCCCTTATTTTTCCCCTTAAAATTTTTCCCCTTATTTGGGAATTTCCCACCAAGAGTAAATAGGGGAATTTTTAAAGTTTCTTTCTTGTTACAAAAAATGAACATACCAACCTTTAAGGAAAACCATAAAAGGAAAACACCACAGCTTCCCACCAAATACCAGCCACCACCATCCACTAACAACATTGTTCAACCTACAAATTTTAAATGCCACCAAAGAAATGGGGGCTTTAAATTAACATAAAAAACAAATTAGAAGGGGAAACATCAACGAGGCCTGTTGTAGCATTCTAGGCAGATCACAAAAAATTCCTTTTCCCACAACCGGGAAATTTAGCCAACCCAATTTTCAAGGGCAACAAATTAGTTTGAAAAATTCTAAACTCGGGAAGTTCAAACCAACCCTCCACTATAATTTAATCAACCTAAATTTTGGAAAAAAGGTTAGGTTCAACCCAAAAACCAAGGCAGCATGTCCAACTAAAAATAAACCAAAAATACTTTATATCCTTTCAAAAATCAACTTATTTACAGCTTATCCATTAGTGGGTCCTCTGGAAGATTTCAGCCTTATTTTTCCCCTTTTAAATGATTAATTGTTCCCAAAACATTCCCCACAATGCAAAGTAATTATTTAAAAATCTTCCCAATTTTTCCTTGTAAGAGAAAAATTTCTAATGTAAATGGTATTAATTTAAATGTCATTTTTCCCGGGCTGAATTGGTTTTTAAGAATTAAAAGGTATGTCCATTTTTGGAATATGTGAGGAGGAACAGCTGCTAATCTTAAGGTGACCTTGGTAGTTAAAAGGGTTGAAAAATTATAATTGGATTTGGGGGGTTTCCACTTAGTTAATAGAATCTTAAGCTTTTTTTCGAAAAGGTTAGGAAATTATTTTTGGTTTAGGTTGGGGCCTTCCACACCGCATTTTCCTTTTTCTATTTTCTGTATACCCAAAGTTTTACAAGTTTTTAGCTTAATGAGTTGAACAAATATTCTGCTAGTGGGATGGAATGTGAAGGACCTGCCTAGTATGGGCCAACAGGCCTGCTGCAGTGTTCCTCCTCTTTATGTTCTTATGTTAAGTTTTCCCGAGTTGGTAAATCGAGGCTAGGACCTTTGTAGCTTTAAAAGAGATTTTACAAATATATAGGGAGGGGGGGCTGGGTTTGATTGGTGTCGTGGGTACGGGTAAATTCTTGGGTAGCTTTGGGTAGTGGTGTTTTTGATAATGACCTGCCTTGTATGGGGCAGTAGGCGTTCTGCAGTGGTCCTCAATTCTTATGTTCTTATTGCAGTGGGGCAGTAGTTTTTTCTTGTTAAGTAAAAGGACACAATGCAACTATAGACATTTTATTGTGGTAACGTTTCGCTCTCCAGTAGCAAAAGCTCGTGGAGGGCGAAACGTTCCACAATAAATGTCACATTAGACAGTTATTTTCTTATATCCATCTTTTATCAATATATCATATCTCAGTAAAAAACAATAGTTTTTAAAATATTTATTTATTAAAAAACAATAGCATAATAAAACAGTAAGTACAGTTCTCGTCTTAATGTCAATGATTTTCTTTAAAGTACAATTTGTTCCTCACATGTGAAGAATCTGGCTACTTTCCTATTCGTATCAAACCTGGTTGAAATACTTCCGTTGTGCACTGTTCTAGACACCTAGGCTCTTACGTCTCATATCTTAATATTCTCCACTTCCAACACAGTCCACTCACCAGCCTTTTCATCATCCTGTCAAAAAAACATTAGAAACACTGAAATAGACCAAATTTATGCTATAGGCTAGTATTGAAAATTGAAAAAAAAAATAATTACTGTTATGCCCCTTGATAATTAATTTACTTAATTTTTCTCCAGTTAAAGATCCATCCTCTCAAATTATTAAAGATAAAGGAGTAAATAGACTCAATATAAGAAACTTATAAATTAGACACATATCAACAACTTGGGATCTTTATTGAAAACTTTTCCCACACAGTGGCTTCATCAGCCCAATACAAAGTGAAAGGTGTAATGAGAGGAGGAGTTTGAGGTAATCAGTCCCTCGGCCTGGAGTCAATGTGTTCAGCCCCATCAATCTTGTAGAAAGGGTACAATATAGGAAACTTGCCCCAGTTAATGTGGTGCAGAAGAAAAATAAAATAGGTATGCCACAGTTAAGACATTTATTGAAGAAACGTTTCTGCCACAAGTAGCTTCTTCAGACTTACCTGAGGGATGAGTCAACTCTTTCTTGTGAGTGCAAAGATGTCGCACAAACAGGTTTCTATTGGTGAAGGACTTGGAGCAGTAGAAGCACTGTTTACTCTTCCGTGTACTTCGATATTTGCCGAGTCGAACAGGACCTTCACTAGCAGGAACTGAGTAGTCACAGCAAAGCATCATTATCAGAGACAAAATTATTTGAGATATCTCGTGGTCCAAGTTTTGTTGCATTGGTTCTTGGCTGTGAGGCTGGATCTTCAGTTCTTGGTTGTGGGGCTGGATCTTCAGTCCTTTGTTGTTGGGCTGAACCTCAGCTTCCCAGGTGTAGGAACCTCAGTTTCCTGGGGCTGAACCTCCATGCAAATATAAGCACAAAATTCCTTTAACCTGCTTTTAAAAAGTAATTCGCGTTCTCTAACGTCCATCAAAGGAATTGTGTTGCTGAGTTGAGAGAATTCTTTCAGGTCAGGACTTCTGTTGGTATTTGTTTTGTGTTCCAGAGGAGCCTTGTTAAATAACAACAATACTCGTCTATTATACGATTGTGTAACTCCAGCTCTGTAGGATCCTCACAAGAAGCATTCGGTTGAAAACTGTTATCAGAGGCGAAGACTAAACCAGGTGCTGTACAGATAAGAATGAAATTCATCCATTGTACGTTTGTAGTGACCGCTAAGGTTCGTTTTGATAACCCCGTCAAACTGTGAGGGCGACCTAGATGACTAGAATAAACGAACACAGGATGCGCATGAGAATGACCCGAATGACAGTTAGTGGGTATATATATTAGTGAGGTCAGGTGAACTAGTCTGTGTGTTGAGGTAGGTGATGGTGATCAGTAACAACAGCCGAATGGAGGAACACGCAGAAGGCCTACCACAATAAGAACATAGAAAGGAGGAACACTGCAGCAGGCCTGTTGGCCCATACTAACAGTTCCTTCACAATCCAACCCACTAACAGAATAATTGCCCAACCTAATTTTCAATTCTACCCAAGAAATAAGCTTTGATGATTATATTAACTCAAGTGCGAGTCCCACCCCAAACCCAAACCCCCTCTCACTCATGTATTTACCCAAACCCTAAATTTGAAACTACCTAAGGTCCTAGCTTCAATAACCCTACTAGGCAGACTGTTCCACTCATCAACTACCCTATTTCTAAACCTTGGTAGTTTCAAATTAAGGTTGTAAATTCAGAGTGAAGGTTGGTTTGGAAGGGTCCCTGCAAAAATGGTTATCAAACAGATAGACCGTTTGAAGCAAAATAAATCGCCAGGCCCTGATGAGCTTTTTCAAGGGTTCTTAAGGAATGAAAAATTGAACTCTGAACCCTTAACTAACTTTTTAACCTATCTCTTCAAACAGGTGAAATTGTCTGATACGTGGAAGATGGCTAATGTAATTCCTATTTTAAAGCAGGGGACAATCATTACCATCAAATTACCGCCCAATAAGTCTAACTTCAATTGTAGGCAAATTATTAAAAGTCGATTATAGCTGATAACATAAGAAGCCATCTCGATAGGCATAATTTGATTAATGATACCAACATGGATTCAGGGGGGGCCCGTTCCTCCTAACTAATTTATTAATTTTTCAGAAGGTTTTTGAGGCAGTTATCAGGGAAAAAGAATTATATTGTTTTTTTGGGTTTTTTAGTAAGGCTTTTGATAAGTACCACATCAGAGACTTTTAAAAGAAAGTTCCACGGCATTGGGGGAAAAAGTGTTTTCATGGATCAGTCATGGCTCACCAATGGGAAAGGGGGGTTATTAAGGGGGTTTAAAACTGAGGGGATCTGTAACAAGTGGGCTTTCCCACAGGGGGGGGTTTTTGGGGCCCCGTTGTTGTTTAATAATATAAAAAATGCCCTTGACGGGGGAATTTTTTAGTGATAGGGAGCAAATTCGCTGATGACACGAAGATAGGGGGATAAGAAACATAAAAATGGGGGAACACTGCAAAAAGGGCCCCCACTCCCATACAAGGCAGGTCCTTATCAAAACCCCCAAATACCTAAAATTTACCCTGTACTCACGACACTAATCAAACCCACCCCCTCCCCCCCCATATTTGTCCAATTCTTTTAAAGCCACCCAAGGTCCTAGCCTCTATAAATTTACTGGAAGATTTTTCCCACGCATCTACAACTCTGTTCGAAAACCAGTAGCGTTCTGGGAATATTTACTCAGTGTCGCGTGAGAGAACTTGTACACTGGGAGGAGATTGTTTTAATGTTTACTAACATTCTTTTTCAAAAACAATGATTTAAAACCATCACCTTTAATTGAATACCACTATCACCACTTTGCAAAACCCCCACCAGGGTTTCCCCCACCACTAATACCACCGCTACCACCATTTTTTACTATTTAACAAAAAATGCATCAACCATTACAAAATTTTCCGCCAGCAGCAAAAGGAAAAGAACTGAGGGGGCTAAGTTTTGAGTTCAGCGATGATTGAAAAAAAACAAGAGGATTCTAGAAATCCTCCTTTTGGGGGAAACATGAACCGATTCCCCTAAAAAACCCGATAAATGTGAGTCGACTTCGGGGGGCCCCGATGAACGACAAAAGGATTCAGACGTAGATGTCACGGAACTTCAGGATTTTTTGAAAAACTCAATTCCTGGTCAAAAAAATGGCAGATGCAGTTAAATGTAGAAAATGCAAAGTTTTTAAACTCCGGGAAGTTAATTTTTCCCCTTGAAACCTTACCCGTTTTAAAAATGTTGAACTTCCCGCCGTAAGAATGCGAAAAGATCTGGGGGGTTTTGGAAAGGGAACCCCAAACCAAAAATCAGCAAGCCTTTAAAGGGAAGAAATAAAGCAAATAGATTACTGGGGGTTTATATCCCAAAAAATGTAACAACAAAAAGTCCAGCCCGGTTTATTACAGCTTTAACATCAATTTGTAAGGCCTTCCCCCCTGGGGGTTTAAAATTCGGGGTTTTTTGGTTTTATTTTTCAGAAAGGGGAAAAAATTAAAAATTTTTAAAAAAAAAAAAACATTTTAAAAAGGGAAAAGAATTTTTTAAAAAAAGAATTTTTAAAACATTAGAAACCCGAATCCCTTTTTTTTTGTTTAAAACGAAAATGAGGGGGACATGATCGAGGAAAAATGGAAGAGGAAGGTTTTTGGGGGATAAATAAGGGCTTGAGGATATTCTCCCCCAAAAAGAACCCGAATAATGGATTCAAATTGGGTGTTTAATTTTGGAAAGGGGTATAGGAAAAAAATTGGTTTGAAAAAGGGTAAAATTAGAGTGGGAAAATCTGGGTGGGGGGGTCATTGGGAAACCCTGACCTTGGGTAGTTTCAAATTTAGTTGGGTAAATTCATGAGTGGAGGGGGTTGGGTTTGAGGGGGCCCCCTTGAGTTAATAGAATCTTCAAAGCTTATTTCTTGGGTAGAATTGAAAATTAGGTTGGGCAAATTCTGGGTTGTGGGATGGATTGTGAAACCTGTTTTGTATGGGGCCAAAAGGGGCCCGCTGCAGTGTTCCTCCTTTCTTATGTTTTTTTATGAATTGCAAAGATAAATAGAATTAAACAAAAAACCTTTTCGGGTGCATTAAAGAAAAGGTTGAACAAATATTCCTTTGTGGGATGGGAAAGGGGACCTGCCTAGTATGGGCCAACAGGCCTGCTGGGGTTTCCTCTCATGTTCTTATGTTAAGTCTTCCGAGTTTAAAAACGAGGCTAGGCCCTTTTTTTCTTTAAAAAAAGATTTTACAAAATATAAAGGGGGAGGGGGTGGGGTTTTATTGGTGTCGGGGGCGAGTAAATTCTTGGGGGAGCTTTTGGGGGGTTTTTTTTAATGACCTGCCTTGGGATGGGGCAGTAGGCGTTTTGCAGTGGTCCTCAATTCTTATGTTCTTATTGCAGGGGGGAGAAATTTTTTTTTTGTTGTAAAAGGAAAAAATGAATTAAAGTGACATTTTTTTTGGTAAGTTTCGCCCCCCCAGTAGCTTGACAAAGTCGTGGGGGCGAAACGTTTCCAATAAAAAGTCACTTAGAAAAGTTTTTTTTTATATCCATCTTTTATCAAAATTTTATATCTAGTAAAAAAAAATAGTTTTAAAATATTTATTTATTAAAAAAAAAGCATAATAAAACAGTAAGTACAGTTCTCGTCTTAATGTGCAATGATTTTGCATTGGCCCAAAATTTTTTCCTCACATGTGAAGAATCGTGGAACCCTATTCGACAAACCTGGTTGAAATACTTGGACACGTTGTGCACCCCCTTTTAGACACCTTGGCCCCCTTACGTCTCACCATTTTTTAATATTCATACCACTTCCCAAAAACAGTCCACTCACCAGCAACCTTTTCATCATCCTGTCGAAAAACAGCATTAGAAACACTGAAATAGACCAAATTTATGCTATAGGCTAGTATTGTAAAATTAAGAAAAAAAATAAGTACTGTTATAGCCCCTTGATAATTAATTTACTTAATTTTTAACTCCCAGTTCAGATCCATCCTCTCAAATTATTAATAAGATAAAGGGAGTAAATAGACTCAATATAAGAAACTTATAAATTAGACACATATGCAACACTTGGGTATCTTTATTGAGGAAACGTTTCGCCACACAGTGGCTTCATCAGTCCAATACAAAGTAGAAAGGTGTAATGAGAGGAGGAGTTTGAGGTAATCAGTCCCTCGGCCTGGAGTCAATGTGTTCAGTCCATCAATCTTGTAGAAAGTACAATATAGGAAACTTGCCCCAGTTAATGTGAATTTGCAGAAGAATAAAAATGGGTATGCACAGTTAAGACATTTATTGAAGAAACGTTTCGCCACAAGTAGCTTCTTCAGACTTACCTGAGGAGAGTGAGTCAACTCTTTCTTGTGAGTGCGAAGATGTCGCACAAACAGGTTTCTATTGGTGAAGGACTTGGAGCAGTAGAAGCACTGTTTACTCTTCCGTGTACTTCGATATTTGCCCCCCCCCCCCCCCCCCCCCCCCCCCCCCCCCCCCCCCCCCCCCCCCCCCCCCCCCCCCCCCCCCCCCCCCCCCCCCCCCCCCCACTCGAAATACCTTTCAATCACCCAAGAAAAGCTTATATTATATTAACTCAAGTGAGTACTCTCAACCTTCATGTTATTTTCACCTGAATTTACTATGGTCCTAGCTCATAACCTACTAGTGACGAACCTCCCCAATAGACCTTTAACCTGGGTAGTTTCAAATTAATTGTATAAATCTTAAGGTTTAAGTGGTTGCGGTTCTAAAGTATCAAAAATGCCGTTTGAAGAAATAGTCAGGCCTGATGGCTTTTTTGGTTCTAAGGAATGCAAAATTGAACTCCCTTATAACATTTTTAACCATCTCTTCAACAGGTGTAGTGTTGTGAAAATGAATAGTAACTAAACAGGACAAAGATTACCATCAAATTACCGCCCAATAAGTTAACTTCAATTGGAAATTATTAGAGTCGATTTAGCTGATAACATAAGAACACTGATGGCTAATTTGATAATGATATCAATGGATTCACCAGGGGCGTCCTGTAATTATTTTTGAGTAGGCTTGAGCAGTGACATGAAAGACGATATTGTTTTTGGATTTAGTAAGTATAGAGTACACATCAGAGCAAGATGTTGGCTCAGCATTGAAATCTTACAGATATTGGCTCCCATAAACAAGGGTATTTGGTTAATAATAAAGTGGAGTCACAAGTGCGTCCACACATGGTTTTGCCACTATTTGAATATAAGGTCACTTAGAATACTAGGAGATGACCACAAACTACCCTTCAAATAGGTAGGATAAGAACTTAAAACATAAGAATGAGGGAAACTGAGAAGGCTACTGCCTTACAACAGGCCTTACAAAAAAGCCACCATACTAAGGAATCTTACTCGTGACTACACATAACCACCTCCACTCATATATTTTCAATCTTTTAAGCCACCTATCCTAGCCTCATCACCCTACTCAAATTTCCACGCATTACAACTCATGTGCAACTATTAAGCGATTATTGTCAAAACTCTTGATAAGATGGAGATATAATTGATACTCCGTTACAGAAACAATTACATACCATCTCATAATGTGAATACACTATACATTCGAACACCACGCTTTACCACTTTAACCACCCATCACTTTTAAACAAAGCACAACGCATTAAAATTTTATGCGCAGCAGCAAAGGAAGCGAGGGTGCTAAGGGATTAGCGACTGGGGAGAAACAAGAGGTTCAGTAACCTTTGGGAACATCGACATCTCTTAATGCCGATAAGTGAGTCAGTAAAGTTCGTGATGAACGAAGATAGGGGATAGACATGACGGAATGGAGGAAGACAAACCTCTGTCATAAAATGCAGATGCTTTCAAAAAACCTAAAGTTTAACTAACCATAACCCAGCCCTCCCTCAATATGTTATAAGCCGCAGAATCAAGTCTACATATGGAAGGCCTCAACAACTCAGCAATCCATACGCGTAAGAAAAAATATTGGATAATTAATAAGAGAATTAAGTTAAAATCTTTACAAAATTATTAAGGCCTCACCTATTATGCAGTTCATTCGGTCCATTCAGTGGAAAAATTAAAACATCCACTTAACAAATAATCTCACATTAGAAATTTTCATCCCATTGGAAGACAAGAAGGGGAGCTACGATCAGGCAAATGGAAAAAGAGGATGTAGTAAGTTTAAACATGGATTTTCAAGAAAGACGATTGGGTCATAAGGAAAGGATTTAGAACGAATAGGGAAATTTGGGGAATAGGGTAGCTGATTGGTCAGTCTGTAGGCATCATGTAGATACCTTGGTAATTCAAATTTAGGTTGATAAACATAGGGAGGTTATGGAATCCCCTTGAGTAATAGATCTTAAAGTTATTTTTTAAAATGAAATTAGGTAGAATATTTAGTGATGGATTATAAGGACTGCAATAGGGCCAAGGTTTCAGTGTTCTCCTTTTTAATCTTTTCTTGATAGCACACAGTATAATTTTCAAAGCTTTTCTTGAGATAAAAGGAGTTGACAAATATTCTGCAGTGAGGAATTAAGGCCTTGTAGGAGAACAGGCTATGGTTTATTGTATTTGGATTAAGTCTGAGGATTTCAAAGAGAACGATTGATTAAATTGGAATTAATTAGAGGAAGGTTGATTGGATGGTGGTAGAGAATTCTGGGCTGGTATGAAGTTGATGATCCTTTAGGGGAAGGCGTTCTGCAGGGTCATTTATGTTCTATGCAGTGGGCAGTAATTTTTTCTTGTAGAATGAATAGTGGGCAATTATCTGTTATGGTATTCCTGAGTTGACAACCCGTGGAGTGCACCTTCCAATAAATTGCACATAGTAATAATTTCAATTCCTCTTTGTAATTATTGTCTTAAAAATCGTTTAAGATGGATGTGAAACTAGTATCAACAGGTCAGTTCTCCTTTAATGATTTTGTTAATACAATTGTTCCAGCTAAGAATCGTAGCTTTTCCTATTCTTCAAACCTGGTGGAAATTTGAGAGAATTTTTTTTGGTCGGACTTTTTTTATTTGTTTTTGTTCCAGAGGACCTTGTGTAAATAAAAAACTTCCCCCTCTGTCCTTGTTAATTCCAGTCGTAGGACCTAAGGGTTTCGGTTAAAACTGTTATAAAGGGGCGAAAAAAAAATTTAAGATAAGTGAAATTCACCCATTGTACATTGTGTGCCCGCTGGGTTCGTTTTGATAACCCCGTCAAACTGTGGGGGCGCCCTAGATGACTGAAAAAACAAACACAGGAGGGAATAAAGGGCCGAATGAATTGGGGTATATAAATTGGAGGTCAGGTGAATAGTCTGTGTGTTGGGGTAGGGTGGTATCAGTAACAACAGCCGAATGGGGGAACACCAAAAGGCCCCCGACAATAAGAACATAAAAAAGGAAAGAGCGGGCCCTTTGGCCCATACTAGACATTTCCCTTCCCTAACCCACAAAAGAAAAATTTCCCAAACCAAATTTTCAATTTCCCAAGAAATAACGTGTTAAAATAAGGGGACCCCAAAAAATAACCCCCTTTCGTTTTATCCCCCTAAATTTAAAACTACCAAGGGTTATTAAAAACCCCTACAGGAGACGTTTTCCAATCCTTTTTTCAAAACCTTGGGTATTTAAATTGGGTTTTTTTCATGGTAAAGGGGTTAAAACCCGAAAAGGAACAAACAGAAGATTTTAAGCAAAAAAACCCGGCCCCTGAGGTTTCCAAGGGGTTTCTTGGAATGCAAAATTGAACTTTAACCCAACAAAATTTTTAAATTCTCTTAAACTGATGTTATACGGGGAAGATGGCAATGTAATTCCTATTTTAAAGCAGGGGCAAGTATTACCATCAAATTACCCCAAAAAGTTAACTTAAATTTTAGGCAAATTATTAGATCGATTATAGCTGTAACTAAAACCATCTCGATAGGCATAATTTGATTAATGATACTCAAATGGATTCAAGGGCCCCCTTTTCCCAACAATTTATTAACTTTTTTTAAGGCTTTTACGGGGCTGATAAAAAATTCGATATTGTTTTTTTGGGTTTTAGTGGGTTTTTGAAAATTTCCCCTTAAACTTTAAAAAAATGGTTTTCCGGTTGGGGGGAAAAGGTTTTCCCTTTACAGGCCCCCAAAAACAAATTGGCCAAAAGGGGAAATTGAGGGGGTTTAACCGTGGCGTTCCCCCTTTTGGGGTTTTGTTTTTAAATATTAAAAGGGGGTTTGAAATTATAGTGATATGAAAATTTGGATTTACAGAAAAATAAAATAAGAAAATGAAATAAGGGGAAAGGGGGAACATGCAAAGGGTTAAAAAGGCCCTTCAAGGGGCCTTATAAACCACCATCCTAAAGAATTTTTCCCCTTTCTCACGACACTAAAAAACCCCGCCCCCCCTCCTTTTATTTTTCCAATCTCTTTTTTAAAACCCCCCAAAGGGCCTAGCCCCTATCACCCCATGGGAAAATTGTTCCGATTAAAAAACTCTGTTAAAACCAGTCGCTTCGGAAATTTACTCAATGTCCGGGAAAAACCTTTTACATAAGGAGATTTTTAAATTTTCAAATTCTTTGTTACAGAAACAATGACTACATACCATCACCATTAATGTGAATACCACTATCACCACATTGCGAAAACCACCACCACGCTTCACCACCACTAATACCACCGCTACCACCACTTTTACTACTAACAACAATGCATCAACCATTATCACAATTTTCACTGCCAGCAGCTAAAGGAAGAACTGAGGTGGCTAAGCTTGAGATTCAGCGACTGACTGAGAAAAACAAGAGGATTCGTAGTAATCCTCCTGTTGTGAAACATCGAACCGATTCTCCGTGCTACCCGATAAATGTGAGTCGACTTCTGGGAGCGTCACGATGAACGACACAAAGGATTCAGACGTAGATGTCACGGAACTTCAGGAGGATTTAGACAAACTCAATTCCTGGTCAGAAAAATGGCAGATGCAGTTCAATGTAGATAAATGCAAGTTCTAAAGCTCGGGAATGTTCATAACCCTAGCACCTACCAGCTTAATAATGTTGAACTCAGCCGTACAGAATGCGAAAAGATCTGGGGGTTATGGTAAGCAGCAACCTCAAACCAAGTCAGCAATGCCTAAGCGTAAGAAATAAAGCAAATAGATTACTGGGATTTATATCAAGAAGTGTAAGCAACAGAAGTCCAGCGTTATATTACAGCTTTATACATCATTAGTAAGGCCTCACCTAGATTATGCAGCTCAGTTCTGGTCTCCATTTTACAGAATGGATATAAATTCGTTAGAAAACATTCAGCGACGAATGACAAAATTAATTCATAGCATTAGAAATCTTCCATAATCTTCACTTGTAAGACGAAGAATGAGGGGAGACATGATCGAGGTATATAAGTGGAAGATGGGTATTAATAAGGGGATATAAATAAGGTCTTGAGGATATCTCTCAAGAGAACCCGCAATAATGGATTCAAATTGGATAAGTTTAGATTTAGAAAGGATATAGGAAAATATTGGTTTGGAAATAGGGTAGTTGATGAGTGGAACAGTCTGCCTAGTAGGGTCATTGAAGCTATGACCTTGGGTAGTTTCAAATTTAGGTTGGATAAATTCATGAGTGAGAGGGGTTGGATTTGAGTGGGACTCCACTTGAGTTAATAGAATCTTCAAAGCTTATTTCTTGGGTAGAATTGAAAATTAGGTTGGGCAATTATTCTGTTAGTGGGATGGATTGTGAAGGACCTGCCTAGTATGGGCCAACAGGCCTGCTGCAGTGTTCCTCCTTTCTTATGTTCTTATGTTCTTATGAATTGCACATGAGTAAATAGAATTATCAAAGCTTCTTTCTTGGGTAGCATTAAAGAATGAGTTGAACAAATATTCTGCTAGTGGGATGGAATGTGAAGGACCTGCCTAGTATGGGCCAACAGGCCTGCTGCAGTGTTCCTCCTCTCTTATGTTCTTATGTTAAGTCTTCCGAGTTGGTAAATCGAGGCTAGGACCTTTGTAGCTTTAAAGAGATTTTACAAATATATGAGGAGGAGGGGCTGGGTTTGATTGGTGTCGTGGGTACGGGTAAATTCTTGGGTAGCTTTGGGTAGTGGTGTTTTTGATAATGACCTGCCTTGTATGGGGCAGTAGGCGTTCTGCAGTGGTCCTCAATTCTTATGTTCTTATTGCAGTGGGGCAGTAGTTTTTCTTGTTAAGTAAAGGACACAAATGCAACTAATGTGACATTTATTGTGGTAACGTTTCGCTCTCCAGTAGCTTGACAAAGCTCGTGGAGGCGGAACGTTGCACATAAATGTACATTGATACAGTTATTTTCTTATATCCATCTTTTATCAATATATCTATATCTCAGTAAAAAACAATAGTTTTTAAAATATTTATTTATTAAAAAACAATAGCATAATAAAACAGTAAGTACAGTTCTCGTCTTAATGTGCAATGATTTTGCATTAAGTACAAATTTGTTCCTCACATGTGAAGAATCGTAGCTACTTTCCTATTCGTATCAAACCTGGTTGAAATACTTGCACACGTTGTGCACTGTTCTAGACACCTAGGCTCTTACGTCTCACTATCTTAATATTCATACCACTTCCCAACACAGTCCACTCACCAGCAACCTTTTCATCATCCTGTCGAAAAAAACAGCATTAGAAACACTGAAATAGACCAAATTTATGCTATAGGCTAGTATTGTAAAATTAGGAAAAAAAATAAGTACTGTTATAGCCCCTTGATAATTAATTTACTTAATTTTTAACTCCCAGTTCAGATCCATCCTCTCAAATTATTAATAAGATAAAGGGAGTAAATAGACTCAATATAAGAAACTTATAAATTAGACACATATGCAACACTTGGGTATCTTTATTGAGGAAACGTTTCGCCACACAGTGGCTTCATCAGTCCAATACAAAGTAGAAAGGTGTAATGAGAGGAGGAGTTTGAGGTAATCAGTCCCTCGGCCTGGAGTCAATGTGTTCAGTCCATCAATCTTGTAGAAAGTACAATATAGGAAACTTGCCCCAGTTAATGTGAATTTGGTGGACCTGACTTACCTCAGTGAAGACGTGTCTTGTGTGCTCTCTGTCAATCTGAAGAAGATGTCCTCTCTTGAGCTACTCTACCAGCAGCTGAAGGAAGAACTGAGGGTAGCTAAGCTTGAGATACAGCGACTGACTGAGGAAAACAAGAGGATTCGTAGTAATCCTCCTGTAGAGAATCCTCAAGCCAGGAAAGGAACCTGGACAGTGGCTAAAACGCATGGGACAAAGTTAAGGCTCAAGAGGACGGGTGGAGAGGTAGAAACAACGAAGACTCAGGAGAATGTTGTGGAAACATCGAACCCATTCTCCATGCTACCCGATGAATGTGAGTTGACTTCTGGGAGCGTCACGACGAAAGACACAAAGGAAGGTAAAAACATTGTTGTTGTTGGGGACAGTCAGGTTAGGTACATGGATAGGGCTTTCTGTTTGATTGATAGGAGTAGGAGACAGAGGGTTTGCTTTCCTGGGGCTGGGCTGGGCTGGGCTGGGCTGGGCTGGGCCTGACCTCAATCCCAATAAGCCTGACCTCAATCCCAATAAGCCTGACCTCAATTGTAGGCAAATTACTAGAGTCAATTATAGCTGATATTATTAGAAGCCATCTAGATAACCATAATTTGATTAATGATACCCAGCATGGATTCACGAGGGGCCGTTCCTGCCTATCTAATTTATTAACCTTCTTCAGTAAAGCTTTTGAGGCTGTTGATCACGATAAAGAATTCGATATTGTATATTTAGACTTTAGTAAGGTTTTTGATAGAGTACCGCACCAGAACTGTTAAGAAAGTGGCAGCTCATGGCATTGGGGAAAAGTGCTGTCATGGATCGAGTCATGGCTCACCAATAGGAAGCAGAGAGTGTGCATAAATGGGGTTAAATCCGAATGGGGACTTGTAACAAGTGGTGTTCCACAGGATCAGTCTTAGGCCCATTGTTATTTATAATATATATCAATGACCTTGATGAGGGAATTACTAGTGATATGAGCAAATTCGCCGACGATACGAAGATAGGTAGGATAATTGATTCAAACATAGATGCATAGAACTTCAGGAAGATTTAGACAAACTTAATTCGTGGTCAGAAAAGTGGCAGATGCAGTTCAATGTAGATAAATGCAAGGTTCTGAAGCTCGGAGTGTCCATAACCCAAGCACTTATAAGTTAAATAACGTAGAACTTAGCCATACAGATTGCGAGAAGGACTTGGGGGTGATGGTAAGCAGCAACCTTAAACCAAGACAGCAATGCCTAAGCGTACGTAATAAAGCAAATAGATTACTGGGATTTATATCAAAAGTGTTAGCAACAGAAGTCCAGAGGTTATATTACAGCTTTATACATCATTAGTAAGGCCTCACCTAGATTACGCAGCTCAGTTCTGGTCTCCATATTACAGAATGGACATAAATTCGTTAGAAAACATTCAGCGTAGAATGACTAAATTAATACATAGCATTAGAAATCTTCCTTACGAAGAAAGATTGAAAACCCTAAAATTACATTCACTTGTAAGACGTAGAATGAGGAGACATGATCGAGGTATACAAGTGGAAAATGGGTATTAACAAAGGGGATATAAATAAGGTCTTGAGGTATCTCTCCAGAGAGACCCGCAATAATGAATTCAAGTTAGATAAGTTTAGATTTAGAAAGGATATAGGAAAGTATTGGTTTGGAAATAGGGTAGTTGAGGGAGTGGAACAGTCTGCCTAGTAGGGTTATTGAAGCTAGGACCTTGGGTAGTTTCAAATTTAGGTTGGATAAATTCATGGTGAGAGGGTTGGATTTGAGTGGGACTCGCGCATGAGTGGGTAGAATTGTCAAAGCTTATTTCTTGGGTAGCATTGAAGGTGGGTTGAGCAAATATTCTGTTAGTGGGACGGATTGTGAAGGACCTGCCTAGTATGGGCCAACTGGCCTGCTGCAGTGTTCCTCCTTTCTTATGTTCTTATGTTCTTAATTAAGTCCTTTCTAAATTTTTATCCTATACGTTTAAAAGTATATTTTCTCATTTATGTTAATGTAAAAATTAATAATTTTGTACCAAAAGAACCTTAGAAAACTTACCTAACCTTATTATAACAAGCGCAATTTAATTTAGTTTAATCCAACTAAATATATATTTTTCGTTAGGTTCAGAATAATTTTTGAGAAATTATTGCATACACAAATTTTCGCTTGCCTTATTCGGCAAGAAGAGCGTTGTTACTTAAGCCAAAATCGCAAGTTTTACCTATTCGGCACATCATATACATATATGTGCTATTTCGTAATGGAAATTAGAAATCTTCCTTACGAAGAAAGATTGAAGACCTAAAATTACATTCACTTGTAAGACGTAGAATGAGGAGACATGATCGAGGTATACAAGTGGAAAATGGGTATTAACAAAGGGGATATAAATAAGGTCTTGAGGATATCTCTCCAGAGAGAACCCGCAATAATGGATTCAAGTTAGATAAGTTTAGATTTAGAAAGGATATAGGAAAGTATTGGTTTGGAAATAGGGTAGTTGATGAGTGGAACAGTCTGCCTAGTAGGGTTATTGAAGCTAGGACCTTGGGTAGTTTCAAATTTAGGTTGGATAAATTCATGAGTGAGAGGGGTTGGATTTGAGTGGGACTCGCGCATGAGTGGGTAGAATTGTCAAAGCTTATTTCTTGGTTAGCTTTGAAAATTGGGTTGAGCAAATATTCTGTTAGTGGGATGGATTGTGAAGGACCTGCCTAGTATGGGCCAACAGGCCTGCTGCAGTGTTCCTCCTTTCTTATGTTCTTATGTTCTTATGTTCTTATATTGTTAGCCGTCTGGACGACATCATGAGAGGTAATGGGAGTAATCCTATTATCTGTCTCAGTGCTGGAGGCAACGATGTTGGCAGACGTAGGAGTGAGGACCTGACTAGCAGGTTTAGGTCAGCAATAGACATAATTAGGAAGAAGGGTGGGAACCCTGTCATATGTGGTATTTTGCCAAGGAGAGGAGTTGGAAACGAATGGCTGTCCAGGGCAATTGGTGTCAATTGCTGGCTGGACAAATACTGTAAGGAAAATTCAGTAACATTCATTGACAACTGGGACCTCTTCTATGGCAGAAATGACATGTATGCCAGGGATGGGGTTCACTTATCCAGGTCTGGGGTGGGGGCACTGGCAACTGCAGTGGAGGGAGCTGTTAGGGCTTTAAACTAGAAATAGTTAGTGGTATGGGTTTTGGGGGGAAAACAGAGAAGTCCCAGTGTAGTAATATTATAAGTTAAGTAAAAGGACACAATTGCAACTAATGTGACATTTTATTGTGGCAACGTTTCGCTCTCCAGGAGCTTTCTCAAGCCGTTACAAGCGATAAATGGACATAGTTGGTATATATATACTGTCAAGGTGAGGTGAAAACACTAGTGGTGTTAGAAATAGTAGTGATATAAGTAGTATTAGTAGTAGTAGTAAGTAGTAGTAGAAGTAATACAATAAGGTAGTACAATCAATATGCACGTGAGTAAAGGTGATAAAACAAATACTTGGGTAGTATAACAATAGGTTAGACAAATATTTCTGCTGGAGGTTGAAATATAAAAGGCCAGTAGGAGTGTTCCACATCTACGATGTGCTAAACTAACAGGAGAACTATGTGATGGTAGGGTTTACTGTTTTCAGGAGGATTCTTGCTAAGACTTCAGAGATGGTGAAGCTGCCTTTGTTTTGTTTAATTGTGTTAGAAACAGAGATAAGTGCTGATTCAAGGCATTTTCGACTACGGAAATTAGTTTCTTTGATTACTAGTCGGGCGTCTTTGAATTTCATGAGATGATTGTTGGAATTTCGGTGTTGTACGCAGGCGTTGTTCAGGTTATCGTTTCTGCATGCATTCATGTGTTCATTGATGCGTGTCTCGAGGTTTCTTGCTGTTTCTCCTACATAAATTCTGTCGCAGCCTCCACAGGGGTATAGTGTAGACCCCTGCGTTGACTGGTTCATGGTGCTTGGATCTAGTCTTGGTTAGATCCTTAATAAATACTGGAAGCGATGGCGACTCTAGTGTTAGCTTGTGCAAATACTTTAGAAATGTTGGATGCAACCTGGCTGTTGGGAAAATTATAACTTTGTTTGGAGTGGAATTGACGCGTGGAGAATTAATGATCTGAAGAGCTCTTTCTTGCAATCTTTGATGAAAAAGGAAGGAAAATGTAAATCAGTGAAGGTTTGGTGAATGTATGTACATTCCTCGTCAGAAACTCAGGACTACAAATTCGTAAGCTCTTAGGAAGAATCCGATGATGATACCTCTTTTGGTCTTAGTATCTTGACTGGAATAGAAATGTGTGAGGTCATTTTTATTTGTAGGTTTCCGGTAAACTTGAAATCTTAGGTTGTTATCTACTTTGTGGATGAGGACGTCTAGAAAGGGTATCTTGTTATTGGACTCTTCTTCTAGTGTAACTGGATCGCCGGTTCAACTGCGTTGAGCCTTGCCTCGAATTCCGTACGTCAAAACGTTTGGGAGTTATTACGAGGACGTCGTCTGTAACGTAACCAAGTGACGCTTGAGGGACGATGTTGGCGAAGTGTTCAGCCTCTAGGTGTTCCATGTATAAGTTAGCTAAGACGGCACTGATGAGGGACCCCATTCCCATGCCGTATGTTTGTTTGTAGAGCCTGTTACTGAAGAAAAACAGTTGAAATTAACACAGAGTTCAATAAGGTCAACAAAATCTCCGGGAGGAAGAGGAAGGTTGAGGTCCTGATTGACTTTACGTCGTAGAACCTCGATGGCTTGTGTAGTAGGTACTTTAGTGAAGAGGTTCTACGACGTAAAGCAACCCGGACTCAACCTCTAGTTGTAGGAGAACTAGTAATAGGCAGAATAAGGTGGATAGTGGAAAGCTAGTGACACTAGATGACAAGGACAGTAATAGGTATAGTGGAAAAACAGAGATGAGCAGGAAGGGTAAAGAGAAAGGAGGGTCTCTAAATATATTTACACCAATAGTCGTAGTGCTAGGAATAAGATGGACGAGTTGAGATTAGTTGCAAGTACGGGTAATATTGATTTTTTTGCAATAACTGAGACATGGTTTAATATGAAAAATCGGGACTTGCCTGCCGAATGTCACATTCAGGGTTTTAAATTGTTCCAAGTAGACAGAAGTATCGGGAAAGGGGTGGGGTGGCACTCTATGTCCGTGATCATTTAAATTGTTGCATAAAAACAGGTATAAAGTCTGAATTAACACATACAGAGTCTGTCTGGATAGAATTTTCAGAGGGTGTGAAAAATTGATTTTAGGCGTGATTTACCGTCCTCCAAACTTAGATAGGGAACAAGGAGACTACTTTGGGAGGAAATTGTTAAGGCCACAAGACACGATAACGTAGTAATTCTAGGGGACTTTAACTTTAGTCAGATTGATTGGAATTTCATGACAGGGAATTTAGAATCTAACGACTTTTAGAAGTAGTTCAGGATTGCTTTTGAAGCAGTTTGTAACAGAACCTACAAGGAAATAACCTACTTGACTTGGTTCTGGCAAGCAAGAAACCCTTGTTAATAATTTAGAAATTACAGAGGAACTCGGCTCAAGCGACCACAAGTCAATTACCTTTAGCATTGAATGGATGTATGATAGTAGGGATAATTCAGTAATGGTCCCAGATTTTCGCTTAGCAGATTATAATGGACTTAGAGAACATTTATCAACTGTGGACTGGGGTGAAGAAGAGGGTATCAATATGACAGTTTTCTTAACACTATACAGGCTGCCCAAAGAACATTTATCCTGTATAAAGAAATTAGATCAAGTAGAAATGACCCAAAATGGATGAATAATAGGCTCAAATATCTTTTAGGGCAGAAGAAAGGAATTTATAGGCGCATAAAAGAGGTGAGGGTCATCTTATAAATCAGTATACTGACATTAAGAGGGACGTTAAAAAGGGAATAAGAAAAGCTAAACGGGACTATGAAATTAAAGTTGCTAGGGATTCAAAAACTAACCCAAAAGTTTTTCCAGGTTTATAGAACAAAAGTTAGGGATAAGATAGGTCCCCTTAAAAATAACTTTGGGCATCTTACTGACAAGGAGAATGATATGTGCTCTATTTTTAATAATTATTTTCTCTCGGTTTTCACACAGGAAGACATTAATAATATCCCAGTAATTAATTTTTACAGAGGCCCAGAAGAAGATAAATTATGTAATATCACAGTCACTAGCGAAATGATTATGAAACAGCTGGACCGACTGAAACAAAATAAATCGCCTGGTCCTGATGAGCTTTTGCAAGGGTTCTTAAGGAATGCAAAATGGAACTCTGTGAACCAATATCTAACATTTTTAATTTATCTCTTCAAACAGGTGTAGTGTCTGATATGTGGAAGATAGCTAATGTAATTCCTATTTTTAAAGCAGGGGACAAGTCACTACCGTCAAACTACCGCCCAATAAGCCTGACCTCAATTGTAGGCAAATTACTAGAGTCAATTATAGCTGATATTATTAGAAGCCATCTAGATAACCATAATTTGATTAATGATACCCAGCATGGATTCACGAGGGCCGTTCCTGCCTATCTAATTTATTAACCTTCTTCAGTAAAGCTTTTGAGGCTGTTGATCACGATAAAGAATTCGATATTGTTTATTTAGACTTTAGTAAGGCTTTTGATAGAGTACCGCACCAGAGACTGTTAAAGAAAGTGGCAGCTCATGGCATTGGGGAAAAGTGCTGTCATGGATCGAGTCATGGCTCACCAATAGGAAGCAGAGTGTGCATAAATGGGGTTAAATCCGAATGGGGACTTGTAACAAGTGGTGTTCCACAGGGATCAGTCTTAGGCCCATTGTTATTTATAATATATATCAATGACCTTGATGAGGGAATTACTAGTGATATGAGCAAATTCGCCGACGACACGAAGATAGGTAGGATAATTGATTCAAACATAGATGTCATAGAACTTCAGGAAGATTTAGACAAACTTAATTCGTGGTCAGAAAAGTGGCAGATGCAGTTCAATGTAGATAAATGCAAGGTTCTGAAGCTCGGGAGTGTCCATAACCCAAGCACTTATAAGTTAAATAACGTAGAACTTAGCCATACAGATTGCGAGAAGGACTTGGGGGTGATGGTAAGCAGCAACCTTAAACCAAGACAGCAATGCCTAAGCGTACGTAATAAGGCAAATAGATTACTGGGATTTATATCAAGAAGTGTTAGCAACAGAAGTCCAGAGGTTATATTACAGCTTTATACATCATTAGTAAGGCCTCACCTAGATTACGCAGCTCAGTTCTGGTCTCCATATTACAGAATGGACATAAATTCGTTAGAAAACATTCAGCGTAGAATGACTAAATTAATACATAGCATTAGAAATCTTCCTTACGAAGAAAGATTGAAGACCCTAAAATTACATTCACTTGTAAGACGTAGAATGAGGGAGACATGATCGAGGTATACAAGTGGAAAATGGGTATTAACAAAGGGGATATAAATAAGGTCTTGAGGATATCTCTCCAAGAGAGAACCCGCAATAATGGATTCAAGTTAGATAAGTTTAGATTTAGAAAGGATATAGGAAAGTATTGGTTTGGAAATAGGGTAGTTGATGAGTGGAACAGTCTGCCTAGTAGGGTTATTGAAGCTAGGACCTTGGGTAGTTTCAAATTTAGGTTGGATAAATTCATGAGTGAGAGGGGTTGGATTTGAGTGGGACTCGCGCATGAGTGGGTAGAATTGTCAAAGCTTATTTCTTGGGTAGCATTGAAAATTGGGTTGAGCAAATATTCTGTTAGTGGGACGGATTGTGAAGGACCTGCCTAGTATGGGCCAACATACCTGCTGCAGTGTTCCTCCTTTCTTATGTTCTTATGTTAATAAAAATGGGTATGCACAGTTTAAGACATTTATTGAAGAAACGTTTCGCCACAAGTAGCTTCTTCAGACTTACCTGAGGAGAGTGAGTCAACTCTTTCTTGTGAGTGCGAAGATGTCGCACAAACAGGTTTCTATTGGTGAAGGACTTGGAGCAGTAGAAGCACTGTTTACTCTTCCGTGTACTTCGATATTTGCCGAGTCGAACAGGACCTTCACTAGCAGGAACTGAGTAGTCACAGCGAGCATCATTATCAGAGACAAAATTATTTAGATATATCTCGTGGTCCAAGTTTTGTTGCATTGGTTCTTGGCTGTGAGGCTGGATCTTCAGTTCTTGGTTGTGGGGCTGGATCTTCAGTCCTTTGTTGTTGGGCTGAACCTCAGCTTCCCAGGTGTAGGGAACCTCAGTTTCCTGGGGCTGAACCTCCATGCAAATATAAGCACAAAATTCCTTTAACCTGCGTTTAAGTAATTCGCGTTCTCTAACGTCCATCAAAGGAATTGTGTTGCTGAGTTGAGAGAATTCTTTCAGGTCAGGACTTCTGTTGGTATTTGTTTTGTGTTCCAGAGGAGCCTTGTGTAAATAACAACAATACTCGTCTATTATACGATTGTGTAACTCCAGCTCTGTAGGATCCTCACAAGAAGCATTCGGTTGAAAACTGTTATCAGAGGCGAGAAGACTAAACCAGGTGCTGTACAGATAAGAATGAAATTCATCCATTGTACGATTGTAGTGACCGCTAAGGTTCGTTTTGATAACTCTCGTCAAACTGTGAGGGCGACCTAGATGACTAGAATAAACGAACACAGGATGCGCATGAGAATGACCCGAATGACAGTTAGTGGGTATATATATTAGTGAGGTCAGGTGAACTAGTCTGTGTGTTGAGGTAGGTGATGGTGATCAGTAACAACAGCCGAATGGAGGAACACTGCAGAAGGCCTACCGCACAATAAGAACATAAGAAAGAAGGAACACTGCAGCAGGCCTGTTGGCCCATACTAGACAGTTCCTTCACAATCCAACCCACTAACAGAATAATTGCCCAACCTAATTTTCAATTCTACCCAAGAAATAAGCTTTGATGATTATATTAACTCAAGTGCGAGTCCCACTCAAATCCAACCCCTCTCACTCATGTATTTATCCAACCTAAATTTGAAACTACCTAAGGTCCTAGCTTCAATAACCCTACTAGGCAGACTGTTCCACTCATCAACTACCCTATTTCTAAACCTTGGGTAGTTTCAAATTAAGGTTGTATAAATTCATGAGTGAGAGGGGTTGGATTTGAGAGGGTCACTAGCGAAATGGTTATCAAACAGATAGACCGTTTGAAGCAAAATAAATCGCCAGGCCCTGATGAGCTTTTTTCAAGGGTTCTTAAGGAATGCAAAATTGAACTCTGTGAACCCTTAACTAACATTTTTAACCTATCTCTTCAAACAGGTGTAGTGTCTGATACGTGGAAGATGGCTAATGTAATTCCTATTTTTAAAGCAGGGGACAAGTCATTACCATCAAATTACCGCCCAATAAGTCTAACTTCAATTGTAGGCAAATTATTAGAGTCGATTATAGCTGATAACATAAGAAGCCATCTCGATAGGCATAATTTGATTAATGATACTCAACATGGATTCACCAGGGGCCGTTCCTGCCTAACTAATTTATTAACTTTTTTCAGTAAGGCTTTTGAGGCAGTTGATCATGATAAAGAATTCGATATTGTTTATTTGGATTTTAGTAAGGCTTTTGATAGAGTACCACATCAGAGACTGTTAAAGAAAGTGGCTGCTCACGGCATTGGAGGAAAAGTGTTTTCATGGATCGAGTCATGGCTCACCAATAGGAAGCAGAGGGTGTGCATTAATGGGTTTAAATCTGAGTGGGGATCTGTAACAAGTGGCGTTCCACAGGGATCGGTTTTGGGCCCGTTGTTGTTTATAATATATATAAATGACCTTGACGAGGGAATTACTAGTGATATGAGCAAATTCGCTGATGACACGAAGATAGGTAGGATAAGAACATAAGAACATAAGAATGGAGGAACACTGCAGAAGGCCTACTGGCCCATACAAGGCAGGTCCTTATCAAAACCACCACTACCTAAGAATTTACTCCTGTACTCACGACACTAATCAAACCCAGCCCCTCCCACTCATATATTTGTCCAATCTCTTTTTAAAGCCACCCAAGGTCCTAGCCTCTATCACCCTACTCGGAAGATTGTTCCACGCATCTACAACTCTGTTCGAAAACCAGTACGCGTTCTGGGAATATTTACTCAGTGTCGCGTGAGAGAACTTGTACACTAGGAGGAGATTGATTAATGTTTACTAACATTCTTTGTTACAGAAACAATGACTACATACCATCACCATTAATGTGAATACCACTATCACCACATTGCGAAAACCACCACCACTAATACCACCGCTACCACCACTTTTTACTACTAACAACAATGCATCAACCATTATCACAATTTTCACTGCCAGCAGCTAAAGGAAGAACTGAGGGTGGCTAAGCTTGAGATTCAGCGACTGACTGAGAAAAACAAGAGGATTCGTAGTAGATTTAGAAAGGATATAGGAAAGTATTGGTTTGGAAATAGGGTAGGTGATGAGTGGAACAGTCTGCCTAGTAGGGTCATTGAAGCTATGACCTTGGGTAGTTTCAAATTTAGGTTGGATAAATTCATGAGTGAAAGGGGTTGGATTTGAGTGGGACTCGCACATGAGTTAATAGAATCTTCAAAAAAGAAAATTAGGTTGGGCAATTATTCTGTTAGTGGGATGGATTTTGAAGGACCTGCCTAGTATGGGCCAACAGGCCTGCTGCAGTGTTCCTCCTTTCTTATGTTCTTATATCTCTATGTTACTCATTTTCCAGGTAGATCTGTCTGTGACTCGATAAAGCCCACTGCGCGGGCGAAACGTTGTCAATAAAGGATCACATTATACTGCTTATGTGTTTATTTTTCCATCACAGTCACTAGCGAAATGGTTAGGAAACAACTAGACCGACTGAAACAAAATAAATCGCCGGGTCCTGATGAGCTTTTTGCAAGGGTTCTTAAGGAATGCAAAATGGAACTCTGTGAACCAATATCTAACATTTTTAATTTATCTCTTCAAACAGGTGTAGTGTCTGATATAAGAACATAAGAACATAAGAAAGGAGGAACACTGCAGCAGGCCTGTTGGCCCACACTAGGCAGGTCCTTCACAATTCATCCCACTAACAGAATAAATGCCCAACCTAATTTTCAATTCTACCCAAGAAAGAAATAAGCTTCTTGATATAAATCCCAGTAATCTATTTGCCTTATTACGTACGCTTAGGCATTGCTGTCTTGGTTTAAGGTTGCTGCTTACCAACACCCCCAAGTCCTTCTCGCAATCTGTATGGCTAAGTTCTACGTTATTTAACTTATAAGTGCTTGGGTTATGGACACTCCCGAGCTTCAGAACCTTGCATTTATCTACATTGAACTGCATCTGCCACTTTTCTGACCACGAATTAAGTTTGTCTAAATCTTCCTGAAGTTCTATGACATCTATGTTTGAATCAATTATCCTACCTATCTTCGTGTCGTCGGCGAATTTGCTCATATCACTAGTAATTCCCTCGTCAAGGTCATTGATATATATTATAAATAACAATGGGCCTAAGACTGATCCCTGTGGAACACCACTTGTTAGAAGTCCCCATTCAGATTTGACCCCATTAATGGAAACTCTCTGCTTTCTATTGGTAAGCCATGCCTCCATCCATGCTAGAACTTTACCTCCTATACCATGAGCTGCCACCTTTCTTAAGAGTCTCTTGTGAGGTACTCTATCGAAGGCCTTACTGAAATCCAAGTAAACTATATCATATGCTGTATCACTGTCTACTGCCTAATTAGAGGTTTCTGTCGCTGCGCGTACGTGAAGACGTGTCTTGTGTGCTCTCTGTGAATCTGAACAAGATGTCCTCTCTTGAGCTACTTTACCAGCAGCTGAAGGAAGAACTGAGGGTAGCTAAGCTTGAGATACAGCGACTGACTGAGGAAAACAAGAGGATTCGTAGTAATCCTCCTGTTGAGAATCCTCAAGCCAAGAAAGGAACCTGGACAGTGGCTGGAATGCATGGGACAAAGTTAAAGATCAAGAGGATGGATGGAGAGGTAGAATCAACGAAGAACCAGAAACCTGTTGTGGAAACATCGAACCGATTCTCCGTGTTAAGAACATAAGAACATAAGAAACATAAGAAAGGAGGTAAATTAGACACATATGCAACACTTGGGCATCTCTATTGAGGAAACGCCTCGCCACACAGTGGCCCCATCAGTCCACACAAAAGAGAACCGTGAAGAACAGGAGGAGCGTGAGGTTGTCAGTACCTCAATCCCGAGTCGATGCCGTCAGTCCACCAATCCTGAACAGAATAACAGCATATGAGCAGAGGGAGCCCACACACTGCAGACAGGAGAGGTGCAGCAGTTGCAGGAGGCGTCACACCTGTCCAACGCGGAAGTAGGTCGCGCCCAAGGAACAGGAAAGCGAAGAAATCCCTGCACCAAGATACCAAGATGTTGCAGTGTCAGACAGGATGCGAATGAATGGTTCAGAGAACCGACGAGTTGACAAACTAGACACATATGCAACACTTGGGCATCTTCACCGAGGAAACGCTTCGCCACACAGTGGCTTCATCAGTCCATACAAAAGAGAATTGTGAAGAACAGGAGGAGTGTGAGGTTGTCAGGCCCTCAATCTTGAGTGGAAGATGGCTAATGTAATTCCTATTTTTAAAGCAGGGGACAAGTCACTACCGTCAAATTACCGCCCAATAAGCCTGACCTCAATTGTAGGCAAATTACTAGAGTCAATTATAGCTGATATTATTAGAAGCCATCTAGATAACCATAATTTGATTAATGATACTCAGCATGGATTCACGAGGGGCCGTTCCTGCCTATCTAATTTATTAACCTTCTTCACTAAAGCTTTTGAGGCTGTTGATCACGATAAAGAATTCGATATTGTTTATTTAGACTTTAGTAAGGCTTTTGATAGAGTACCGCACCAGAGACTGTTAAAGAAAGTGGCAGCTCATGGCATTGGGGGAAAAGTGCTGTCATGGATCGAGTCATGGCTCACCAATAGGAAGCAGAGAGTGTGCATAAATGGGGTTAAATCCGAATGGGGACTTGTAACAAGTGGTGTTCCACAGGGATCAGTCATAGGCCCATTGTTATTTATAATATATATCAATGACCTTGACGAGGGAATTACTAGTGATATGAGCAAATTCGCCGACGACACGAAGATAGGTAGGATAATTGATTCAAACATAGTTGTCATAGAACTTCAGGAAGATTTAGACAAACTTAATTCGTGGTCAGAAAAGTGGCAGATGCAATTCAATGTAGATATATGCAAGGTTCTGAAGCACGGGAGTGTCCATAACCCAAGCACTTATAAGTTAAATAACCTAGAACTTAGCCATACAGATTGCGAGAAGGACTTGGGGGTGATGGTAAGCAGCAACCTTAAACCAAGACAGCAATGCCTAAGCGTACGTAATAAGGCAAATAGATTACTGGGATTTATATCAAGAAGTGTTAGCAACAGAAGTCCAGGGTTATATTACAGCTTTATACATCATTAGTAAGGCCTCACCTAGATTACGCAGCTCAGTTTTGGTCTCCATATTACAGAATGGACATAAATTCGTTAGAAAACATTCAGCGTAAAATGACTAAATTAATACATAGCATTAGAAATCTTCCTTACGAAGAAAGATTGAAGACCCTTAAATTACATTCACTTGTAAGACGTAGAATGAGGGGAGACATGATCGAGGTATACAAGTGGAAAATGGGTATTAACAAAGGGGATATAAATAAGGTCTTGAGGATATCTCTCCAGAGAGAACCCGCAATAATGGATTCAAGTTAGATAAGTTTAGATTTAGAAAGGATATAGGAAAGTATTGGTTTGGAAATAGGGTAGTTGATGAGTGGAACAGTCTGCCTAGTAGGGGTATTGAAGCAAGGACCTTGGGTAGTTTCAAATTTAGGTTGTTTCAAATTTGATTAATGATACCCAGCATGGATTCACGAGGGGCCGTTCCTGCCTATCTAATTTATTAACCTTCTTCAGTAAAGCTTTTGAGGCTGTTGATCACGATAAAGAATTCGATATTGTTTATTTAGACTTTAGTAAGGCTTTTGATAGAGTACCGCACCAGGGACTGTTAAAGAAAGTGGCAGCTCATGGCATTGGGGGAAAAGTGCTGTCATGGATTGAGTCATGGCTCACCAATAGGAAGCAGAGAGTGTGCATAAATGGGGTTAAATCCGAATGGGGACTTGTAACAAGTGGTGTTCCACAGGGATCAGTCTTAGGCCCATTGTTATTCATAATATATATCAATGACCTTGATGAGGGAATTACTAGTGATATGAGCAAATTCGCCGACGACACGAAGATAGGTAGGATAATTGATTCAAACATAGATGTCATAGAACTTCAGGAAGATTTAGACAAACTTAATTCGTGGTCAGAAAAGTGGCAGATGCAGTTCAATGTAGATAAATGCAAGGTTCTGAAGCTCGGGAGTGTCCATAACCCAAGCACTTATAAGTTAAATAACGTAGAACTTAGCCATACAGATTGCGAGAAGGACTTGGGGTGATGGTAAGCAGCAACCTTAAACCAAGACAGCAATGCCTAAGCGTACGTAATAAGGCAAATAGATTACTGGGATTTATATCAAGAAGTGTTAGCAACAGAAGTCAGAGGTTATATTACAGCTTTATACATCATTAGTAAGGCCTCACCTAGATTACGCAGCTCAGTTCTGGTCTCCATATTACAGAATGGACATAAATTCGTTAGAAAACATTCAGCGTAGAATGACTAAATTAATACATAGCATTAGAAATCTTCCTTACGAAGAAAGATTGAAGACCCTAAAATTACATTCACTTGTAAGACGTAGAATGAGGAGACATGATCGAGGTATACAAGTGGAAAATGGGTATTAACAAAGGGGATATAAATAAGGTCTTGAGGATATCTCTCCAGAGAGAACCCGCAATAATGGATTCAAGTTAGATAAGTTTAGATTTAGAAAGGATATAGGAAAGTATTGGTTTGGAAATAGGGTAGTTGATGAGTGGAACAGTCTGCCTAGTAGGGTTATTGAAGCTAGGACCTTGGGTAGTTTCAAATTTAGGTTGGATAAATTCATGAGTGAGAGGGTTGGATTTGAGTGGGACTCGCGCATGAGTGGGTAGAATTGTGAAAGCTTATTTCTTGGGTAGCAATGAAAATTGGGTTGAGCAAATATTCTGTTAGTGGGACGGATTGTGAAGGACTTGCCTAGTATGGGCCAACAGGCCTGCTGCAGTGTTCCTCCTTTCTTATGTTCTTATGTTCTTATGAGTGAGAGGGTTGGATTTGAGTGGGACTCGCGCATGAGTGGGTAGAATTGTCAAAGCTTATTTCTTGGTAGCATTGAAAATTGGGTTGAGCAAATATTCTGTTAGTGGGACGGATTGTGAAGTTAAGTCAGTGGTGGACCTGACTTAACTCAGTGAAGACATAAGAACATAAGAAAGGAGGAACACTGCAGCAGGCCTGTTGGCCCATACTAGGCAGGTCCTTCACAATCCATCCCACTAACAGAATAATTGCCCAACCTAATTTTCAATTCTACCCAAGAAATAAGCTTTGAAGATTCTATTAACTCAGTGCGAGTCCCACTCAAATCCAACCCCTCTCACTCATGAATTTATCCAACCTAAATTTGAAACTACCCAAGGTCATAGCTTCAATGACCCTACTAGGCAGACTGTTCCACTCATCAACTACCCTATTTCCAAACCAATATTTTCCTATATCCTTTCTAAATCTAAACTTATCCAATTTGAATCCATTATTGCGGGTTCTCTCTTGGAGAGATATTCTCAAGACCTTATTTATATCCCCCTTATTAATACCCATCTTCCACTTATAAGAAACATAAGAACATAAGAAAGGAGGAACACTGCAGCAGGCCTGTTGGCCCATTCTAGGCAGGTCCTTCACATTCCATCCCACTAACAGAATATTTGTTCAACCTAATTTTCAATGCTACCCAAGAAATAAGAACATAAGAACATAAGAAACATAAGAAAGGAGGAGCACTGCAGCAGGCCTGTTTACCCATACTAGGCAGGTCCTTCACAATCCGTCCCACTAACAGAATATTTGCTCAACCAAATTTTCAATGCTACCCAAGAAATAAGCTTTGACAATTCTACCCACTCATGCGCGAGTCCCACTCAAATCCAACCCCTCTCACTCATGAATTTATCCAACCTAAATTTGAAACTACCCAAGGTCCTAGCTTCAATAACCCTACTAGGCAGACTGTTCCACTCATCAACTACCCTATTTCCAAACCAATACTTTCCTATATCCTTTCTAAATCTAAACTTATCTAACTTGAATCCATTATTGCGGGTTCTCTCTTGGAGAGATATCCTCAAGACCTTATTTATATCCCCTTTGTTAATACCCATTTTCCACTTGTATACCTCGATCATGTCTCCCTCATTCTACGTCTTACAAGTGAATGTAATTTTAGGGTCTTCAATCTTTCTTCGTAAGGAAGATTTCTAATGCTATGATTAATTTAGTCATTCTACGCTGAATGTTTTCTAACGAATTTATGTCCATTCTGTAATATGGAGACCAAAACTGAGCTGCGTAATCTAGATGAGGCCTTACTAATGATGTATAAAGCTGTAATATAACCTCTGGACTTCTGTTGCTAACACTTCTTGATATAAATCCCAGTAATCTATTTGCCTTATTACGTACGCTTAGGCATTGCTGTCTTGGTTTAAGGTTGCTGCTTACCATCACCCCAAGTCCTTCTCGCAATCTGTATGGCTAAGTTCTACGTTATTTAACTTATAAGTGCTTGGGTTATGGACACTCCCGAGCTTCAGAACCTTGCATTTATCTACATTGAACTGCATCTGCCACTTTTCTGACCAGGAATTGAGTTTGTCTAAATCCTCCTGAAGTTCCGTGACATCTACGTCTGAATCGATTATCCTACCTATCTGAATCGATTATCCTACCTCGATCATGTCTCCCCTCATTCTTCGTCTTACAAGTGAATGTAATTTAAGGGTCTTCAATCTTTCTTCATACGGAAGATTTCTAATGCTATGAATTAACTTTGTCATTCGTCGCTGAATGTTTTCTAACGAATTTATATCCATTCTCTAAAATGGAGACCAGAACTGAGCTGCATAATCTAGGTGAGGCCTTAAGAACATAAGAACATAAGAAAGGAGGAACACTGCAGCAGGCCTGTTGGCCCATTCTAGGCAGGTCCTTCACATTCCATCCCACCAACAGAATATTTGTTCAACCTAATTTTCAATGCTACCCAAAAAATAAGCTTTGATAATTTTATTTACTCATGTGCAATTCCCACTCAAATCCAACCCCTTTCACTCATGAATTTATCCAACCTAAATTTAAAACTACCCAAGGTCCTTGCTTCAATAACCCTACTAGGCAGACTGTTCCATTCATCAACTACCCTATTTCCAAACCAATACTTTCCTATATCCTTTCTAAATCTAAACTTATCTAACTTGAATCCATTATTGCGGGTTCTCTCTTGGAGAGATACCCTCAAGACCTTATTTATATCCCCTTTGTTAATACCCTTTTCCACTTGTATACCTCGATCATGTCTCCCTCATTCTACGTCTTACAAGTGAATGTAATTTAAGGGTCTTCAATCTTTCTTCGTAAGGAAGATTTCTAATGCTATGTATTAATTTAGTCATTCTACGCTGAATGTTTTCTAACGAATTTATGTCCATTCTGTAATATGGAGACCAGAACTGAGCTGCGTAATCTAGGTGAGGCCTTACTAATGATGTATAAAGCTGTAATATAACGTCTGGACTTCTGTTGCTAACACTTCTTGATATAAATCCCAGTAATCTATTTGCCTTATTACGTACGCTTAGGCATTGCTGTCTTGGTTTAAGGTTGCTGCTTACCATCACCCCCAAGTCCTTCTCGCAATCTGTATGGCTAAGTTCTACGTTATTTAACTTATAAGTGCTTGGGTTATGGACACTCCCGAGCTTTAGAACTTTGCATTTATCTACATTGAACTGCATCTGCCATTTTCTGACCAGGAATTGAGTTTGTCTAAATCCTCCTGTAGTTCACTGACATCTACGTCTGAATCGATTATCCTACCTATCTTCGTGTCATCAGCGAATTTGCTCATATCACTAGAAATTCCCTCGTCAAGGTCATTTATATATATTATAAACAACAACGGGCCCAAAACCGATCCCTGAGGAACGCCACTTGTTACAGATCCCCACTCCGATTTAACCCCATTTATGCACACCCTCTGCTTCCTATTGGTGAGCCATGACTCGATCCATGACAACACTTTTCCCCCAATGCCATGAGCAGCCACTTTCTTTAACAGTCTCTGATGTGGTACTCTATCAAAAGCCTTACTAAAATCCAAATAAACGATATCGAATTCTTTATCATTATCAACTGCCTCAAAGCCCCACTGAAAAAGTTAACAAATTAGTTAGGCAGGAACGGCCCTGGTGAATCCATGCTGAGTATCATTAATCAAATTATGCCTATCGAGATGGCTTCTTATGTTATCAGCTATAATCGACTCTAGTAATTTGCCTACAATTGATGTTAGACTTATTGGGCGGTAATTTGATGGTAACGACTTGTCCCTGCTTTAAAAATAGGAATTACATTAGCCATCTTCCACGTATCCGGCACTACACCTGTTTGAAGAGATAGGTTAAAAATGTTAGTTAAGGGTTCACAGAGTTCTATTTTGCATTCCTTAAGAACCCTTGAAAAAGCTCATCAGGGCCTGGCGACTTATTTTGCTTCAAACGGTCTATCTGTTTGATAACCTTTCGCTAGTGACTGTGATACTACATAATTTATCTTCTTCAGGCCCACTAAAATACCTAATTCTTGGGATATTATTAATGTCTTCCTGAGTGAAAACCGAGAGAAAATAATTATTAAAATAGAGCACATTTCATTCTCTTTGTCAGTAAGATACCCATAATTATTTTAAGGGGACCTATCTTATCTCTAACTTTTGTTCTATACACCTGAAAAAACTTTTGGGTTAGTTTTCGAATCCCTAGCAACTTTAATTTCGTAGTCCCGTTTAGCTTTTCTTATCCCCTTTTTAACGTCCCTCTTAATGTCAATATACTGACTTATAAGATGACCCTCACCTCTTTTGATACGCCTATAAACTCCTTTCTTCTGCCCTAAAAGATATTTGAGCCTATTATTCATCCATTTTGGGTCATTTCTATTCGATCTAATTTCTTTATATGGGATAAATGTTATTTGGGCAGCATGTATAGTGTTCAGAAACCTGTCATATTGATAGCTATCTTCATTACCCCAGTCCACAGATGATAAGTGTTCTCTAAGTCCATTGTAATCTGCTAAGCGAAAATCTGGGACCGTTACTGAGTTATTCGTACTATGAAACTTCCATTCAATGCCAAAGGTAATTGATTTGTGGTCGCTTGCGCCGAGTTCCTCTGTAATTTCTAAATTATTAACAAGGGTTTCCTTGTTTGCCAGAACTAAGTCAAGCAGGTTATTTCCCCTTGTAGGTTCTGTCACAAACTGCTTCAAAAAACAATCTTGAACTACATCTAAGAAGTCGTTAGATTCTAAATTCCCAGTCAAAAAATTCCAATCAATTTGACTAAAGTTGAAGTCACCCAGAATAACTACGTTATCGTGCATTGTGGCCTTAACAATTTCCTCCCATAGTAGTCTCCCTTGGTCCCTATCTAAGTTTGGGGGACGGTATATCACACCTAAAATCAATTTTTCATGCCCCTCTGAAAATTCTATCCAGACAGACTCTGTATGTGTTATTTCAGACTTTATCCCCTTTTTTATGCAACAGTTCAAGCGATCTCGGACATACAGTGCCACTCCACCCCCCTTCCCGAAACTTCTGTCTACTTGGAACAATTTAAAACCTAATGATGTATAAAGCTGTAATATAACCGCTGGACTTCTGTTGCTTACACTTCTTGATATAAATCCCAGTAATCTATTTGCTTTATTTCTTACGCTTAGGCATTGCTGACTTGGTTTGAGGTTGCTGCTTACCATAACCCCCAGATGTCTTGTGTGCTCTCTGTCAATCTGAAGAAGATGTCCTCTCTTGAGCTACTCTACCAGCACGTGAAGGAAGAACTGAGGGTAGCTAAGCTTGAGATACAGCGACTGACTGAGGAAAACAAGAGGATTCGTAGTAATCCTCCTGTTGAGAATCCTCAAGCCAAGAAAGGAACCTGGACAGTGGCTAAAACGCATGGGACAAAGTTAAGGCTCAAGAGGACGGGTGGAGAGGTAGAAACATCGAAGACCCAGGAGAATGTTCAGATCTGTTCTTAGCTCAGAGAGGACGTGTCTAGGGTTCTCTGTGGACTGAACCACTTTTGCTCTGTGAAGTGAACCAAGATGCCGTCCATTGAGCAACTTTACCAGCAGCTTAAGGAGGAATTGAGGGTAGCGAAGCTTGAGATTCGGCGATTGACGGAGGAAAACAAGAGGATTCGTAGTAGTCCTCTTGTTGTGAGTCCTCAGGTCAAGAAGGGAACTTGGGCAGTGGCCGGACTTCAAGGAACAAAGTTGAAGATCAAGAAAACGAATGGAGGGTTAGAAACGATGAAGAAGAAAGAGACTGCGTAGAAGTGAGGATTTAGTTAGAAGGTACAGGACAGCAATAGACATAATTAGGAAGAAGGGGGGGCGCCCTGTTATATGTGGCATTTTGCCAAGAAGGAGTGTTGGAAATGAATGGCTGTCCAGAGCGATTGGTATAAATTGCTGGCTGGACAAACACTGTAAGGATAATGCAGTCCCATTCATTGACAACTGGGACCACTTCTATGGCCGAAATGACATGTATGCCAGGGATGGGGTTCACTTATCCAGGGCAGGTGTAGAATTTCTCTCTAGCTCAGTTGAGGATGTTGTTAGGATTTTAAACTAGGATTAGTTAGAGGTATAAGAACATAACATAAGAACATAAGAATGGAGGAACACTGCAGAAGGCCTACTGGCCCATACAAGGCAGGTCCTTATCAAAACCACTACCTAAGAATTTACTCCTGTACTCACGACACTAATCAAACCCAGCCCTCCCACTCATATATTTGTCCAATCTCTTTTAAAGCCACCCAAGGTCCTAGCCTCTATCACCCCAATCGGAAGATTGTTCCACGCATCTACAACTCTGTTCGAAAACCAGTACTTGCCTATGTCCTTTCTAAATCTAAATTTATCCAATTTAAATCCGTTATTTCTGGTTCTTACTTGGTTCGATATCCTCAGTATTTTATTAATATCTCCTTTGTTTATGCCCATCATCCACTTGTACACCTCGATGATATCTCCCCTCATTCTACGTCTCTCCAGAGAGTGGAGATTCAATGCTCTAAGTCTATCTTCATACGGGAGATTTCTTATACTGTAAATCATTTTAGTCATTCTTCTTTGTATGTTCTCCAATGAATCTATATCCATCCTGTAGTAAGGAGACCAAAACTGAGCTGCATAATCCAAATGAGGTCTCACTAGTGATGTATAGAGTTGTAAAATAACTTTTGGACTTCTGTTGCTTATACTTCTTGAAATAAATCCTAGTAATCTGTTAGCCTTATTGTGCACACTTAGGCACTGTTGTCTTGGCTTTAGATTTCTGCTTACCATGACTCCCAAGTCTTTTTCACATTCTGTATGATCAAGCTCAACTTCACCTAGTTTATAAATTCGAGGGAAGACGTGTCTAGTGTACTCCCTGTGGACTGAATCAAGATGCCCCCTATTGAGCAACTTTACCAGCAGCTTAAGGAGGAATTGAGGGTAGCGAAGCTTGAGATACGGCGATTGACGGTCTGGGGTGGGGGCACTGGCAACTGCAGTGGAGGGAGCTGTTAGGGCTTTAAACTAGAAAAAGTTAGTGGTATGGGTTATGGGGGGAAAACAGTGAAGTCCCAGTGTAGTAATGTTATAAATTCTAGGGGAACTAGTAATAGGCAGAATAAGGTGGATATTGGAAAGCCAGTGGCACTAGGTGACAAGGACAGTAATAGGTATAAGGGAAAAACAGAAATGAGCAGGAAGGGTAAAGAGAAAGGAGGGTCTTTAAGTGTATATTTCACCAATAGTCGTAGTGCTAGGAATAAGATGGACGAGTTGAGAGTAGTTGCAAGTACAGGTAATATTGATGTTTTTGCAATAACTGAAACATGGTTTAATATGAAAATCGGGACTTGCCTGCCGAATGTCACATTCAGGGTTTTAAATTGTTCCAAGTAGACAGAAGTATCGGGAAGGGGGGTGGGGTGGCACTCTATGTCCGTGATCATTTAAATTGTTGTATAAAAATGGGTATAAAGTCTGAATTAACACATACAGAGTCTGTCTGGATAGAATTTTCAGAGGGGCATGAAAAATTGATTTTAGGTGTGATATACCGTCCCCCAAACTTAGATAGGGACCAAGGGAGACTACTATGGGAGGAAATTGTTAAGGCCACAATGCACGATAACGTAGTTATTCTGGGTGACTTCAACTTTAGTCAAATTGATTGGAATTTTTGACTGGGAATTTGAATCTAACGATTTCTTAGAAGTAGTTCAAGATTGTTTTTGAAGCAGTTTGTGACAGAACCTACAAGGGAAATAATCTGCTTGACTTAGTTCTGGCAAACAAGGAAACCCTTGTTAATAATTTAGAAATTACAGAGGAACTCGGCGCAAGCGACCACAAATCAATTACCTTTGGCATTGAATGGAAGTTTCATAGTAGGAATAACTCAGTAACGGTCCCAGATTTTCGCTTAGCAGATTACAATGGACTTAGAGAACACTTATCATCTGTGGACTGGGGTAATGAAGAGAGCTATCAATATGACAGTTTTCTGAACACTATACATGCTGCCCAAAGAACATTTATCCCATATAAAGAAATTAGATCGAATAGAAATGACCCAAAATGGATGAATAATAGGCTCAAATATCTTTTAGGGCAGAAGAAAGGAATTTATAGGCGTATCAAAAGAGGTGAGGGTCATCTTACGAATCAGTATATTGACATTAAGAGGGACGTTAAAAGGGGATAAGAAAAGCTAAGCGGGACTACGAAATTAAAGTTGCTAGGGATTCGAAAACTAACCCAAAAGTTTTTCCAGGTGTATAGAACAAAAGTTAGAGATAAGATAGGTCCCCTTAAAAATAATTATGGGTATCTTACTGACAAAGAGAATGAAATGTGCTCTATTTTTAATAATTATTTTCTCTCGGTTTTCACTCAGGAAGACACTAATAATATCCCAAGAATTAGGTATTTTAGTGGGCCTGAAGAAGATAAATTATGTAGTATCACAGTCACTAGCGAAATGGTTATCAAACAGATAGACCGTTTGAAGCAAAATAAATCGCCAGGCCCTGATGAGCTTTTTTCAAGGGTTCTTAAGGAATGCAAAATTGAACTCTGTGAACCCTTAACTAACATAAGAACATAAGAAAGGAGGAACACTGCAGCAGGCCTGTTGGCCCATTCTAGGCAGGTCCTTCACATTCCATCCCACTAACAGAATATTTGTTCAACCTAATTTTCAATACTACCCAAGAAATAAGCTTTGATAATTTTATTTACTCATGTGCAATTCCCACTCAAATCCAACCCCTTTCACTCATGAATTTATCCAACCTAAATTTAAAACTACCCAAGGTCCTTGCTTCAATAACCCTACTAGGCAGACTGTTCCACTCATCAACTACCCTATTTCCAAACCAATACTTTCCTATATCCTTTCTAAATCTAAACTTATCTAACTTGAATCCATTATTGCGGGTTCTCTCTTGGAGAGATACCGTCAAGACCTTATTTATATCCCCTTTGTTAATACCCATTTTCCACTTGTATACCTCGATCATGTCTCCCCTCATTCTACGTCTTACAAGTGAATGTAATTTAAGTTTCTTCAATCTTTCTTCGTAAGGAAGATTTCTAATGCTATGTATTAATTTAGTCATTCTACGCTGAATGTTTTCTAACGAATTTATGTCCATTCTGTAATATGGACACCAGAACTGAGCTGCGTAATCTAGTTGAGGCCTTACTAATGATGTATAAAGCTGTAATATAACCTCTGGACTTCTGTTGCTAACACTTCTTGATATAAATCCCAGTAATCTATTTGCCTTATTACGTACACTTAGGCATTGCTGTCTTGGTTTAAGGTTGCTGCTTACCATCACCCCCAAGTCCTTCTCGCAATCTGTATGGCTAAGTTCTACGTTATTTAACTTATAAGTGCTTGGGTTATGGACACTCCCGAGCTTCAGAACCTTGCATTTATCTACATTGAATTGCATCTGCCACTTTTCTGACCACGGAATTGAGTTTGTCTAAATCCTCCTGAAGTTCACTGACATCTACGTCTGAATCGATTATCCTACCTATCTTCGTGTCATCAGCGAATTTGCTCATATCACTAGAAATTCCCTCGTCAAGGTCATTTATATATATTATAAACAACAACGGGCCTAAAACCGATCCCTGAGGAACGCCACTTGTTACAGATCCCCACTCCGATTTAACCCCATTTATGCACACCCTCTGCTTCCTATTGGTGAGCCATGACTCGATCCATGACAACACTTTTCCCCCAATGCCATGAGCAGCCACTTTCTTTAACAGTCTCTGATGTGGTACTCTATCAAAAGCCTTACTAAAATCCAAATAAACAATATCGAATTCTTTATCATGATCAACTGCCTCAAAAGCCTTACTGAAAAAGTTAATAAATTAGTTAGGCAGGAACGGCCCCTGGTGAATCCATGTTGAGTATCATTAATCAAATTATGCCTATCGAGATGGCTTCTTATGTTATCAGCTATAATCGACTCTAATAATTTGCCTACAATTGATGTTAGACTTATTGGGCGGTAATTTGATGGTAACGACTTGTCCCCTGCTTTAAAAATAGGAATTACATTAGCCATCTTCCACGTATCAGACACTACACCTGTTTGAAGAGATTGGTTAAAAATGTTAGTTAAGGGTTCACAGAGTTCAATTTTGCATTCCTTAAGAACCCTTGAAAAAAGCTCATCAGGGCCTGGCGATTTATTTTGCTTCAAACGGTCTATCTGTTTGATAACTATTTCGCTAGTGACTGTGATACTACATAATTTATCTTCTTCAGGCCCACTAAAATACCTAATTCTTGGGATATTATTAGTGTCTTCCTGAGTGAAAACCGAGAGAAAATAATTATTAAAAATAGAGCACATTTCATTCTCTTTGTCAGTAAGATACCCATAATTATTTTAAGGGGACCTATCTTATCTCTAACTTTTGTTCTATACACCTGGAAAAAACTTTTGGGTTAGTTTTCGAATCCCTAGCAACTTTAATTTCGTAGTCCGCTTAGCTTTTCTTATCCCCTTTTTAACGTCCCTCTTAATGTCAATATACTGATTCATAAGATGACCCTCACCTCTTTTGATACGCCTATAAATTCCTTTCTTCTGCCCTAAAAGATATTTGAGCCTATTATTCATCCATTTTGGGTCATTTCTATTCGATCTAATTTCTTTATATGGGATAAATGTTCTTTGGGCAGCATGTATAGTGTTCAGAAAACTGTCATATTGATAGCTCTCTTCATTACCCCAGTCCACAGATGATAAGTGTTCTCTAAGTCCATTGTAATCTGCTAAGCGAAAATCTGGGACCGTTACTGAGTTATTCCTACTATGAAACTTCCATTCAATGCCAAAGGTAATTGATTTGTGGTCGCTTGCGCCGAGTTCCTCTGTAATTTCTAAATTATTAACAAGGGTTTCCTTGTTTGCCAGAACTAAGTCAAGCAGATTATTTCCCCTTGTAGGTTCTGTCACAAACTGTTTCAAAAAACAATCTTGAACTACTTCTAAGAAGTCGTTTGATTCTAAATTCCCAGTCAAAAAATTCCAATCAATTTGACTAAAGTTGAAGTCACCCAGAATAACTACGTTATCGTGCATTGTGGCCTTAACAATTTCCTCCCATAGTAGTCTCCCTTGGTCCCTATCTAAGTTTGGGGGACGGTATATCACACCTAAAATCAATTTTTCATGCCCCTCTGAAAATTCTATCCAGACAGACTCTGTATGTGTTATTTCAGACTTTATTCCCTTTTTTATGCAACAGTTCAAACGATCTCGGACATACAGTGCCACTCCACCCCCCTTCCCGAAACTTCTGTCTACTTGGAACAATTTAAAACCCTGTATATGACATTCAGCAGGCATGTCCCTATTTTTCGTATTGAACCACGTCTCAGTTATGGCAAATACATCAATGTTACCTGCACTTGCAACTAATCTCAAATCGTCCATCTTATTCCTAGCACTACGACTATTTGTATAATACACTTTTAAAGACCCTCCTTTCTCTTTACCCTTCCTGCTCCATTCTGTTTTTCCACTATACATATTACTGTCCTTGTTATTGCTAAGAATTTTTATATCAAAGCCTAGATCTATATTTCGACATTCAGTATTTTCCATTTCTAAACCCATACCTCTAACTAATCCTAGTTTAAAGTCCTAACAACACCCTCAACTGAGCTAGCAAGAAAATCCACACCTGCCCTGGATAAGTGAACCCCATCCCTGGCATACATGTCATTTCGGCCATAGAAGTGGTCCCAGTTGCAAATGAATGGTACTGCATTATCCTTACAGTGTTTGTCCAGCCAGCAATTGACACCAATTGCCCTGGACAGCCATTCATCTCAACTCCTCTCCTTGGCAAAATACCACATATGACAGGGTTCCCACCCTTCTTCCTAATTATGTCTATTGCTGACCTATACCTGCTAGTCAGGTCCTCACTCCTACGTCTGCCAACATCGTTGCCTCCAGCACTGAGACAGATAATAGGATTGCTCCCATTACCTCTCATGATGTCGTCCAGACGGCTAACAATATCCTCCATCCCAGCCCCAGGAAAGCAAACCCTCTGTCTCCTACTTCTATCTTTCAAGCAGAAGGCCCTATCCATATACCTAATTTGACTATCCCCAACAAGAACAATGTTCTTACCTTCCTTGGTGTAGGCAAATTATTAGAGTTGATTATAGCTGATAACATAAGAAGCCATCTCGATAGGCATAATTTGATTAATGATACTCAACATGGATTCACCTGGGGCCGTTCCTGCCTAACTAATTTATTAACTTTTTTCAGTAAGGCTTTTGAGGCAGTTGATAATGATAAAGAATTCGATTTTGTTTATTTGGATTTTAGTAAGGCTTTTGATAGAGTACCACATCAGAGACTGTTAAAGAAAGTGGCTGCTCACGGCATTGGGGGGAAAAGTGTTTTCATGGATCGAGTCATGGCTCACCAATAGGAAGCAGAGGGTGTGCATTAATGGGGTTAAATTTGAGTGGGGATCTGTAACAAGTGCCGTTCCACAGGGATCGGTTTTGGGCCCGTTGTTGTTTATAAAATATATAAATGACCTTGACGAGGGAATTACTAGTGATATGAGCAAATTCGCTGATGACACGAAGATAGGTAGGATAATCGATTCAGACGTAGATGTCACGGAACTTCATGAGGATTTAGACAAACTCAATTCCTGGTCAGAAAAATGGCAGATGCAGTTCAATGTAGATAAATGCAAAGTTCTAAAGCTCGGGAATGTTCATAACCCTAGCACCTACCAGCTTAATAATGTTGAACTCAGCCGTACAGAATTCGAAAAGGATTTGGGGGTTATGGTAAGCAGCAACCTCAAACCAAGTCAGCAATGCCTAAGCGTAAGAAATAAAGCAAATAGATTACTGGGATTTATATCAAGAAGTGTAAGCAACAGAAGTCCAGCGGTTATATTACAGCTTTATACATCATTAGTAAGGCCTCATCTAGATTATGCAGCTCAGTTCTGGTCTCCATTTTACAGAAAGGATATAAATTCGTTAGAAAACATTCAGCGACGAATGACAAAGTTAATTCATAGCATTAGAAATCTTCCGTATGAAGAAAGATTGAAGACCCTTAAATTACATTCACTTGTAAGACGAAGAATGAGGGGAGACATGATCGAGGTATATAAGTGGAAGATGGTTATTAATAAGGGGGATATAAATAAGGTCTTGAGGATATCTCTCGAAGAAAGAACCCGCAATAATGGATTCAAATTGGATAAGTTTAGATTTAGAAAGGATATTGGAAAATATTGGTTTGGAAATAGGGTAGTTGATGAGTGGAACAGTCTGCCTAGTAGGGTCATTGAAGTTAGGACATTGGGTAGTTTCAAATTTAGGTTGGATAAATACATGAGTGAGAGTGGTTGGATTTGAGTGGGACTCGCACTTGAGTTAATAGAATCTTCAAAGCTTATTTCTTGGGTATAATTGAAAATTAGGTTGGGCAATTATTCTGTTAGTGGGATGGATTGTGAAGGACCTGCCTAGTATGGGCCAACAGGCCTGCTGCAGTGTTCCTCCTTTCTTATGTTCTTAAAGAAATTAGATCGAATAGAAATGACCCAAAATGGATGAATAATAGGCTCAAATATCTTTTAGGGCAGAAAAAAGGAATTTATTGGCGTATCAAAAGAGGTGAATGTCATCTTATGAATCAGTATATTGACATTAAGAGAGATGTTAAAAAGGGATAAGAAAAGCTAAACGGGACTACGAAATTAAAGTTGCTAGGGATTCGAAAACTAATCCAAAAAGTTTTTTCCAGGTGTATAGAACAAAAATTAGAGATAAGATAGGGCCCCTTAAAAAATAATTATTGGTATCTTAGTATTAATAAGGGGGATATAAATAAGGTCTTGAGGATATGGTCCCACCGCTGAGGGGTATCCCCTCCCATGGGAGACTTCGGTCTCTGCTACTCCCACGCCAGGGAGCCGGAGCCGGGTCTCCATCTGGTAAAGACCCGGGCCGGGAGATTTCCCAGTGAATCAACACCTCCTCCTCCTCTTGACTCTCTCTTCTACTTCAGCTCTTCCTCTCACCGGCTATTCTTCTTCTGTCCCTTCCCCCCTAGTGGGCCCTTACCTGAGAGTCTGAACTGAACTGAAATATAGTTACATAATAATAGTTAGTCTGTAGGGTTTAGTCCTGACTCTTTCTCTTCTCCTTCAGCTCTTCCTCCCACCGGCTATTCTTCGTCTGTCCCCACTTCCCCCTCGCCCCTAGTGGGTCCTTACCTGAGAGTCTGAACTGAACTGAAATATAGTCGATCACCATGCCCAGCCCTTCTAGGGTAGGGTAGGTGCCAAGGCTGGAGCTTGCCCTTCCCGTCAGCCTCCTTGGGGCGGGGAAGGTGGCAGACCAGAGGGGCCTAGCAACTATCTACCTACCTGCCTCATGCTTGTGGGCGAATATGGATAGGCCTGGGACCAGTTGGTCCCACAGCTGAGGGGTACCCCCTCCCATGGGAGACTTAGGTCTCTGCTACTCCCACGCCAGGGAGCCAGAGCCAGGTCCATCTGGTAAAGACCCGGGCCGGGAGAATTCCCGGTGAATCAACACCTCCTTAAGGAATATACATATTTTGTAAAATGAATAATGTAGATTAATTTTTGAAACCTTAGACTTATTAATATATAATTCCTATTAAACTAAGCATCATGAATTTATTTTATTAAATTATTTCTCCCTGAAATTATTAATTATATATAGACATCGACATCATGCCCAGCTCTTCAAGGGCAGGGTAGGTGCCAAAGCTACCATCTGCATCTCGCAAGCCTGCCCTTCCCGTCAGGCTGTTGGGGAATGTGGCTAGGCCTGGGGACGGTTGGTCCCTAGAGGGGTTAATACCAAACTTGTACACTAGAATCACTCCTGCAAATGCAAAAAACTATGCAGGAGGTGCAACATTCCCTCGTGGAAAGCAGAGGCACCACGAGTCAGGGGCCCAAGAGTGTTCAACTGTACCTGGTCAGCCGGGCTGTGGTTTGTATGTTGGTTTACGTGTGGCCTGCAGTAGTAGCCTGGTTCGTCAGACCCTGATCCACCTCGAGGCTGCAGGGCGTTTACCCCTGAAATCTTCTCCCAGTATACTCCAGCTAATGATATGTTTTATTTACCAATTAAGAATGATCTTAACTTGAGAATGTCACTATCATAAAGAATATACAAAAACAACAACTTAAAAATGACATTCAGGAAGCCCAACAAGGTGGTATTGTGGATGAGTAAAACTGTGGGTAGGAATTAATGGATTGTTTATTTGATAGATATCACCAGTTGTGCTATATGCAAACATTGTCTTAACACAGTACACTTCCAGACAAGTCTGGGTTCAATGTCAAATGATATAATTTTATTACTCATAAGTTCCTAGAATGAGTTTCCATGTGACTTACTAAACCAGACTTTCGAGTAAAGTTTTTAGACACACTGAACACTGATATGGTTTCTCTCAGTATGAGTTCTCATGTGATTTACTAATGTTGATTTTCGAGAAAAGTTATTCATACATTCTGAACACTTATATGGTTTCTCTCAGTATGAGTTCTCATGTGATTTTCTAAATGTGGTTTTTGTGAAAAGTTTTCAGACACACTGAACACTGG
>WNWK01015957.1:0-46266 GCA_009830355.1 Cherax destructor | reverse complement strand
ATATATAACAACTGATTAATGTGAGCCACTGCAAATATAGCCCAGAATGATTTAATAGTTGTTTTCCCGAATGGAAACAGAAACCAGTTTTCAGAATTGAAAACTGCAGGGATTTATTTTGGGGGAAATTAGCTTAATGTTTTTGAGAAGAATATATAGAGTGATTTATTAGGAGTGATTGTACTAATTGGGTAATTAACGTTATTACATATCAGATAATCAGATACTCTAATTAAAGTTTTCACCATCAAGAAAAATCAAACATCTTTTAAACAAAATTTGCTTTCGACGTTTCTTATATACGCGATCCAACTCAGCATCTATGACCTGATTTTATTACATTATGACGATAGATAATCACACAAATAGATCTTGTGGTTAAGTACCTACTGTCACACTGGTAATGAGATCTATGTTATATATTGGATTTATCCGGAAAGTATTTTGAAGAAAAGGCACCAGAATTATTCAAGAATAAAGTACAGTAAACCAAAATCTAAAAATTAGCTTCATTAGAAATACCTCTTAAATCAACCGTTACTACGTTAATCTTTCTGATTACAGACCGTCAAGAAGTCAATTGTGTGATCACTTCTCATCACAGACACAGAGCTATGTAGTTAAGTCTAGCTATTATGCTATAGAATTACTTTACATAGGTGTTTAGCGTATGCATGACACAAACTTATAGCAGGTGTGGGCTGCCTCTGGTAACCTCATCCAGCGTGGTCTGTGCACCACATCTGTTCCAGCAGATGTGGGAAGGCAACCAAGTTCTGTTTTCAATGTAATTCCCCACACATCACTTCACTGGTAGGCTGCCTTCTTGACATGCTCCTTCAGAGGTGCCATCGTTACAGAATCACCTGCATGGTGTTCTCCTTAGCAAAAGAGTTACATTCAGTATGAAACACTGGCATAGCTCGTGCCTTCTCAGGTCTCAGGCAAGCTGCTATCTGATGGGCTTAAAGTACAGAAAGTTCTTGGCAGTTCAAATGTTAGTCAAAATTCATTATTTGGTTGTATTCCCATTCATTATCTCATAGTGACCATCACTCAATAGGATAAATCACAGCATCTTTTTGTGTGGTAGTGTGAGAGCTGTGTTTCTATTTGTGAGGACGTTCTGCTTTTTCTTGTCAAACTACTTGAGACGTGTTTATGACAGGAGCCTGAACAGCACTCTCTTGTTGTTTTCCTCTCAAAGAAAGTTTTGTCAGTTGCGTGGAATGGCAGTTGCAGGTGCAACACATCTCCTGTATCAAGTTTTGATCTTCCACTGTGTATTAGCGAATCTGCAACATATTTGTTCAAATCATGTCTATGCATGATGCAGTCTGAAACATTCTGTATACATATGATATGAATATTTTATGTGTAAACTCATTAAAGGTTTTAGCTGCGAAAGACTTCATCAGTTTTGCTGGATGAGGAAAAGTGTTTTATTAACAGACAGTCGGAGGTTACCATCATTAGAGCGCGAGAACATATCTGATTCCCATGAGGAGAGAACTGTTCGATGTTATCATTTCTTGTCTCGCAGCCAATATACAGAAGTGATTAGAGGTCCACATCATTATTCCACATCACTTTTTCTGGCATTTCTCTAAGATGAAACATTAAAGATTTTCATCTTGTTTTTATGAATGACATCGTCAATGGACTTGGTTCTTTGTACAAGGCATTCTTTGGTGAAAGCTTTGAAATGCGCATTGTTTGTCCTCTTCGCATTCAGTACAGTTTCAACTACAGCTGGAACTGCAACCTACTTAATGTCTAGTGCAACCATATCCATACTTTCTTCCACAAATGATCTTCTCATTCTTCACCCACATGAACAAGGTAGCGAACTCCTGGTGTCTAGTCATGATGACATGTCTACGTTTTGTTTCCCAGTGTTTTCACTTGTCTTCAAATTCTTCTACGGCCCCGGCAACTTCTGGTCTAGCAACAATCCAACTTTGTTAAGAACCGAAATTGAAGAGAATACCTTCATTTTTCTGTACTAAGATGAATCCTGCCTCAAATTTCCTAGCTACATTATGGTCACTTGTTGCAAGTTCATACATGTTTTTGAGGTGAATATGGATTATTTGGCATAATTAATATGGTCTAAAGCCATGATACCTTGATGCCCTGTTAAATAATGTTAGGGCATCAAGGTACTTTGTAAATAAGAGCAGTCACATAGAATGTACAAAGACCAGTTCCAACATTTCTGAGAGTAAAAGTGATCGTATTGGTCTATGTGCCTTCTTTGCGATTGCCCTTATTTAAAAAGTGTATTAATGCCTAGACAGAACTTACCAGGCCTCAAGTTACCATGGCTGCAGTCCATAATAATTATGCTAGGTGGATCCATGTTCACCTGGGTTCTGTATAGTAGCCCAGTACTGTAACTGGAAGATTGTTTCTGTTGTCTAATGGTACCAGTCCTTAAACTCGTTAAACTTACGTAGATCTTCGGCGTAATTCGGTATTCCCAGACAGTCTCTGTCACTGGTACGATGTAGCGTAATGTATAGCGTAGTGCTGCTGGAGTGATCTGGCTAGCACTTCCTCGTACATACTTTGGGATATTTAGCCTCAAGAACAACCATGTCCCCGGTACTGTCTCTTCCCAGTAGGTCTGTGTCTTCCAGAAGTGCTGCTTCATGAGACCAGTTCCAGCAAGTTCCCACAATAAAACTTCATGGACTTCTTTGATGAAAGTAAATAAAACAATATGCATTAGCATGAAACTGGTACTTCTGCTTCTTGTGTTAAGTGTTCGTTTATTGTACTTAAAATCTGTATGTATGGTGATCATGTGGAAAAAGAGACTTGTGTACAGTTGAGGACAGTTATCAAAGGAAACGTTTAGCGACGAGTGGCTTCTTCATTCCTAATACAAAGACATGTTGTTGTTGTTGTATGTTCGCCGGTACATCCGGCCCGGGTCTTCTCCAAATGGTGACCCGGCATTGGCCCCCTGGGTAGAGGGTGTCATCTTCTTCTTTCTTTCTTGCTGTGGCTCCCCATGATGGGGAGTGTCTTCTGACGTCGCATCTTCATCAGCAGATCTTGGTACTTCAGGCTGTGGTTCTACCTACATAGGAAGAAGAAGGATGGGGGATAAGAAAGAAGGAAGTGAGAGAAAGAATAGCTGTAGTGGGTAGTCTTGGTCGTCGTCGGGGTTCTCCGGCGTCGTCATCGAGGGGCCGGGTGGGTGGCTAGGACTGGGAGCAGTGTCTCCAAATCATGGGTGGCCAGGTAAACCAGCCGGGCTGCTTTGTCCTCGCGGGTCAGATCCCCAGGTGCCATCGGGAAGTGCCTGCGGCGAATGGACGTCGTCGCAGGACAGTCAAGCATGTAGTGAACTAGAGGCTTTGGAACCATCCGGTCGCAGTGGCGGCAAAGCTCCTCACTCATGCGTTCGATAAGGCGCTTTGCAGTAGGGTAGCCGAGGCGCAGGCGGTGGACGCTGACTTGCAGCTCCCTGTTCAGTTTCCTCATGTTTGGTGGGGCTCCCTACGTGTCGCTCTGTCATACCAGTGCTGGCTCCGAGATGCTCCCGGTGCTGGTAGTGGGCGTCTGGCTGCCGAAGCTGCCCCAGGTGCACCTGCCTGCGGCTAATGGCAATTGTAGTCGCAGGTTGGGCCGCAAGTGTGGCAGACTTAGCCGCCCCATCCGCCGCATCATTCCCAGCAAGGTCGATGTGGCTTGGTATCCAAATTGATTGTTGCTTGCCGGCCCTGCTCGTCAAGTGAATGTAGGTCTCTTCTGATGGCGGTGAGGAGCCGGATGTTATCCTTGGGCTCCCTATGCATGATGGCCTGTATCGCCGCCCTGGAGTCGACGTGGATGACTGGAGGTTGGTGGTGTTCCAGGAGCGCATGTTGGATGGCCCTCTGGATGGCGTGGAGTTCTGCCTGTAGGATGCTGCAGTGGTCTGGGAGGCGCCAGCCGACCGTTAGGAGAGTGATATATCCCGGAACCCGTGCGGCCGGCCTCGGGGTCTCTTGATCCATCAGTGTAGTACACTGCACACCGGGATGCTCCGCTGCAGCAATGCTTGCAGCTGCCCACCGCTGCAGCACGTGCTGTGGACAGTGACGCTTGCTGGCTGGCAGGTTTGCAAGGTGGATTACGACAGGTTCTGGTGCCCATGGCGGTGGCACGGTGTACCCATCGACTGGCCGGTCGCATCCCTTGTCCTCGAGGAGCGGCATGGGCAGGAGCTCCTGTGTCACTTCCGCAGCCGACCACAACCATAGTCGGACACGGCCTCCTGCGAAGTCGCCTCGCTGACGGTCAAGGAGGTCTCTCAGCAGGCGCTCACCGCCCGGTAGCTGGACAAATTTGGCCAACCTCCTGGCAGCAACAAGGGCGATCCTGTCACTTAGGGGCTGCAGTTGGGCCTCTCTGTTCAGAGTCACTGTGTTCGTCCAGCCCGGAGCCCCCAGCATGACCCGAGCCGCAGCATTTTGTACAACGCTGAGGCGCTTGAGGCATGAGGGATGAGCATGGGTCAGGGTGATTGCACCATAGTCGACTAGCGAGCGCACCGCCTGCACGTAGAACATCCGGAGAATATCGTGGCTGGCACCAGTCCTAGGATTAGCCATGGCACGCATGGCCGTGACACGTTGCATGGCACGCTCCCTGACATGCTCTGCATGCTTGCGGAAGGAGAGTCGGCTGTCAATCCATATACCAAGATATTGGTAACTGCTGACCCAGTCCAGGTTGATGTCTGAGATCTTCAGCCTGGTATCAGGCACCTTGGCACGAAAGATCATGGCCTTGGACTTTTCCGCCGAGATCTTGAGGCCAAGGCGACGGCAAGTGGTATCTAGCAGGCTGAGGTCGCGTTGGGCTATGCGCAACAGTCCGGGCTTCCCGATGACAATGAGTGCCAGGTCATCAGCGTAGCTGAGCAGTCGGGTGCCTGCTGAGAACGTCAGCTGCACCAGCTCATGCATCAGCACGTTGAAGAGAGTTGGGCTGAGGACTCCGCCCTGCGGGGTGCCATTTTCCAAGGTCCAGAGGGCAGAAGCCTGCCCCTGGAAGCGTACCCGCGCCTGCCGGCCTTGTAGGTATGAGCCGACCCAGGCAAGCAGCTTGCCCCTCACTCCTCTGCGCGCCAGCAGGTCGAGGATGGCCGGTGCACTGGCCAGCTCGAAGGCCTTCTCAAGGTCGAGAAAGATGACAATCTTCGGCCTCTTGTCAGACTCAATGCTGGCCATGAGGGTGGTGATGCTCTCAGAGGTGCCCACTCCCCGTGTGAAGCCGTAGATGTGTTGGTGCTCCGGACCAAGCTTCCATCTTAGGCGCTCCAACACCATCCTCTCTGCAACCTTGGATAGGCAGCTGGTGAGGGAAATGGGCCGCATGTTGCCTGGATCCCTGGGCTTGGGGATCGGCAGGATGTTGGCTTCCTTCCATGCGGTGGGAAGTCGCCTGACCCTCCAGGTACAGTTGATGACTTCCAGGAGGGCGTCATGCCCGTGAGGGCCTGCCTTTGAGATCATACTGTAGGTGATTCCGTCCTGCCCGGGGGCCGTGTCCCGTGAAGTCTTGAAGGCAGCTTGCAGCTCCCGACCGGTGAACTCGACGTCGGTGTCGTCTTGTGCCTGGGATGCCTCTAGAATCCTGGCAGTCCTACCAGGAGGAGGGTGGCCTGGAGGTTCTGGATGTCCTGGGGTAGGCGGGCTGTGGCTGCCCTGGACAACTAAGAATCAACAAAAGACATCGAATCGAATCGAATAAGTACAGGTAAGATCCCAATGGGATGAGAGGGGAAGACGGTACAGACGAAGAATAGCGCTGGAGAGGAGTCTTCTTAGTCGTAGAAATAGAGCCAGGGCTTAACCCAGCAGCTAAGGCGATCGTGGGGCAGACTTGAGAACAGGAATAGCAGGCTCTCCTGTTGATGAGACTTCTGTGGGGTGAGCGGGGAGGACGGGACAGGTGAAGATTACCGCTAGAGAGGAGTGTAGAAGTTGAGCCAGGGCTTAACCCAGCAGCTAAGGCTAAAGTGGGTCAGAGGGTCGAACAGCTCAAGGTATCTGACATAGAATCAAAGGTTATTTGTAAATAGGGTTAGGAGCAGGATCATACAAGGAATAGAAAAGGTTGTGTTGGTTTGTGGGTCTACGAATGTCTTCGTCAAGGAGAGAGGTCCAGTAGTCATGTCGTGTCTCAAGTTTGTCTATCTGTCTGTCACTGAGAGTCTTCCAGTACATATTCAGCGCAGGGATGTCTAACTGGGCATGGAGAGACTCGCTTGTGGCGAAGTCTTCCCATCTGACATCAAGCACCCAGCGCAGAGCCTTGTTCTGGACACGCTGCAGTTTAAGTAAGTTTGTTTTGGCTGCAAGAGAGAGGGCTAGAGGAGAGTAAGTTATCAGAGGGCGTATTAGTGATTTATAGAGGTGTAGTTTGGTGCGTTGGGAGGCATGTTTCAGCTTGTAGAGGCCCGCAAGGGCCTTACTAGCTACTGCATGCTTTGAGTGAATGTGCCTGTGTAAGCAAAGAAGGTAGTCAAGATTAATGCCAAGGACTGTGACAGATTGTGTGATGGGGATGTAGGTGCGGGTGTCAGCTGTTCTGAGCTCGACAGGTAATGGAGGATCACGTTTCCTATAGTTAAAATATGTAATGCTGGATTTAGCTGCATTGGTTTTGATCCTCCATTTTGTTCCCAGAAGGCAATCCTGTCGACCTCATTCTGTGTTTTGTGTGAGAGTGTATCTATATTGGCGTGAGTGGTGAGTTGTGTAATGTCGTCTGCATAGGATAGTGTGATGGAGTTGTGGTATACAGGTGTTGGAATGTCGTTAGTGTATAAAATGTAGAGGGTAGGGAGAGGACAGATCCCTGGGGTACTCCAGCATTTAGTGTGAAGTAGTCAGAGTAGCAGCCTTGGAATTTGATTCTCATGGTGCGGCCGTCAAGGAAGTTGCAGAGGAGTTTACGAGTAGTGAGAGGCAGGTTAAAGTTAGTGCAGAGTTTGTGTTTGAGCCCTACATGCCAGACAGTGTCAAAAGATTTTCAACGTATTTTGCAACCAGGGCTGTCCTGTTTCTTTGTTTTGTGTTTATGTGGATGTAGTTGAGAATGATGTTAATGGCATCCTGTGTAGATCTGTGAGTTCTGAAGCCAAACTGGCCGTTAGAAAGAAGTGAGTTGTGTTCCAGGTATCTGCGAAGACGATGGTTGATAAGTTTTTCAAAGAGTTTACCTAATGTTTCGAGGAGGCTGATAGGGCGATAGTTTCTAGGGTCAGAGTGGTCTTTATTGGGTTTGGGAAGGAGGATAGCGGTAGCAGCTTTGAAGAGTGAAGGGAAGTAACCAGAAGCAAGGGAGGCATTGAGGAGGTTTGTGTAGGAAGTAATGATAGAGTCAGGAAGGTGTTTTAGGATAATATGATTTAGGCCAGAGGCACCAGGAGCCTTGGGAGGAAGGTGTCTGAGGAGAGTTTTAATGTCTGTGTTGGTGAAAGGAGTGTCGAGTTCTTGGGAGGAAGTAAGGGAGTCCAGATGGATGTGGCTGTCTGGTGTTGTTTCGTGTGTGTGTGTAGTGTTCCAGTGTTCTATGTTCTGAATGTGTTGGATGGCGTTAGGGTGGGGTGGGTGAGGGTGGAAGATGTTCTCCCAGATGTGTTTGAAGATGTTTGTAGCAGCCTGCGGGTCTGAGATGTGTGTGTTGTTGTGGGTGATGTGTTTGAATTTGTTGGTGGGTGTGGTACCTCGGATTTTTTGATAAAGTTCCAGAAGTCTTTGGAGTTTTTAATTCGCTGTTTGTCTGCTTGTAGTATGAGCTGTGACCAATGAGAGTTGTGGTCTTGGTCTAGACTGTGTAGAATGTTGTTTCTGAGGTAAGTGAGATCTAATCGGACTTGATTAAATCTATGTGTGTTGTAGAGGAAGCGGTTGTGGTAGCAGATAATTAATCTTCTTGTTCTGATTGAGGGTTTGAAAGAATAACGAGTGGTGTGAGTTGTCTTTGGTATTGCGGAGTTGGCTGCTTGTGTAATGGTGTCTTGGATGAGATCAAGTTGATTGTCAATGTCAGAGATAGGTTTGTTGTTGTAGTCATAGGTGAGGTTAGTATTATCTATGTGTTGCTTGAAAGCATCCCATTCAGCTTTCTTGTAGGAGAAGGAAGGTCTTGCTGGGATGAGGATAGGGTTGGAAGAGATGTGTAAGATGACTGGGATGTGATCAGAGCCTGCAATAGGGCCAGGTGAGATGTAGTGTTGGAAGAGAGAGCTAGCTCGGTTTGCCAGAATGATATCGGGTTTGCCTTGGCCCATGTGGTTGTAGAAGGTGTTGAAGTCTGGGCCGAGGTGAATTAGGTGTTTATGGTTTGTGAAGTTGAGTAATTGGTGACCAAGTTGGTTGTTACTGGTGTGATGAAAGGCGTTGTGTTTGGCATTCATGTCAGCAAGTAGGTATGTTGGTGTGTTGGTGTAGTTGAAGACTAAGGAAAGGTCGTGTATGTTGAGAATAGTGTTTGGGCGAGCATAGGTAGTGAAGAAGATGAAGGGGCCAAGGTGGGTGTGTATTCTGACCGCAATACAGTGTTGGTGAATAAAAGGGATTGGGAGAAATTCATGTTTTATGTTGGATTTGACAAGGATGGCAACCCCATCGTGGGGATCGTAGGGGGACTGGAGTGCAGTATAATCATAATGACGGATACGTTGAGGGGCTTTGAGGCAGGTACTGTTTAGTAAGACAATATCTGGCCTCTCTGCTTCAAGGAGTTCGGCCAGTAGGTGTCTAATTATAAAGTAAGAACGTACGTTGAACTGAATCACCTTAAACATGATTTAATAGTTTCGTCTTAGCAATGTTAATGTCAGGGGAGGAGTTTAGATTAAAGCCTGTGATAGGGGTGCCATCGGTGGATGTGTGGGTGTTACGGACCCGCTTCCTGGAGGGGGAGGAAGAGATGGATCTGCTTTTATGTGCTTTGGTCTGTCTGTCAGAATTTGGGGCAGGTTTAGGATTGAGTGGATTTTGTCTGGAGGAGGTGGAGTTGGACCTGGATGAAGTCTTGGATGTGGTGGATGAGGAGTGGGCGAAGGTGGATGCAGAGGAAGTGGAAGCTTTGGTAAGGGATGAGGTGGGGGAGGGGTGGCCGTAGCGGCAGCAGGAGGGGTGTTGGTGGGAAGGGTTGATGTGAAGAGAGGTGGGGGAGGAGGAGAGCTGGTGGGGGTAGGAAGAGGGGTGATGAGAGAGAGGTCGGAGGGAGAGGTTGGAGAGGGCTTAGAAGAGAAGCAGGAAGGAGGGATAATTAGAGAGGGAAGATTGTTAGCATTCAAGATTAGGTTAAGGATATGTGAGTAGTCTGATTGGTAAGTTTGAGAGATTGCCATCGCAGAGTAAGCAGCAGTGGCGACTTGACAGTTAGTTTTGTAGTCTATTGTGGGTATAGGTGTAGGTGGAGAGGTGCTTGTAGTCTGTGTGTTGGTGTTTGATGTGTGTAGAATAGAGGAAGGGTTTGGGGAAGAAGAGGTAGACCAAGTGCGTGGAGTTGCCCAGGCATTGTGGGTGGGGGAGGGAGATTTGGTAGGGGAGAGAGGTGTAGGGAAGGGATTGGGGAGGGAGGGGGTTGGCTTGCTCTGAGGGAGGAGAAATGTCTTTTTAGTAGGGCAGGAATTTGCAACTGCAGTGTGTGACCCGCCGCAGTTAGAACATTTAAGGGAGAGGTTGCATGTATTCCAGAAGTGGCCAGTTGCTGAACATCTGGAGCAGATTTGTTTGGATGTGCATGTATTTTTGTCGTGTCCGAATTTGTAGCATTTTAGACATTGTGTGATGGGGTGGAAGTTTGGAGTGAAGAGAGTGTTTGGAGGAATGCGGATAGTCTTGGCAAGGATTCCTTGGTTGAAGAGAATAGAGGCGTCAGAAGGAGTTGAACAGCGTATTTTGAGGATTGTAGAGTTATCAGGTCTGTAAATATCGTCAACAGAGACTGTGTTCTTTGTACTAATGTCTTTGATTAAGTCTTCTTTGTCTGTGTCATAGGCAGTCAGGAGAGAATAGTCTACATGTTTAGCAATGACCGTACTTTTGGCACGGTGCTCAGGAGTCCAAATAATAGTGAAGCCGGCGTCTAGCAATTGTTGTCTGGTCGAGGTTGAGGTGTACGTTTCGTAGGATTGTCTGTCAAGAAGGAGTTTGAAGCCTGAGTGTGTCTTAAAGATTTTAAGTTGAGGTTCACCCGTGATCTGGAATAATATATTTTCAGGATGGTTAGTGGCATCAGAATTAGAGTATTTGAGGATCAGCGAGAAAGAATTGGTTTTGGAAGAGGTAGGATAGGCCTTAGAGGCAGAAGAGGGCGGTAGAGGGGAGTGGGAAGGGGAGAGAGGTGGAAGGCATCGAAGGCATCATCTAGTTGCGTAAAGATGTGGCGGTGACAAATGGCCAAATCTGTGAGGAATACGTGTGGAGTAGTAGACACGCGTACTTGCCTGGCTATTTCTTTAATTAAAGTTTGCTTGTAGAGTCTGACACTGGAGGCGCAGGACACTGAGGAGGTGAGCTGTAGCTTGATGGGGCACTGTATGCCCTGAGAGGAGAGCCAACACTGGCTGTGAGCGGCGAGGAGAGGCACCACTGGCTGTATGGCTTGGAGACTTCAGGCAGCAACAGGAGTGCAGAGGGAGGCTACCTGCCCTTGGGAAGGCAGCCACCGACGCACCAATCCTGGAGGCGCAGGACACTGAGGTGAACTGTAGCTTGATGGGGCACTGTATGCCCTGGGAGGAGAGCCAACACTGTCTGTGAGCGGCGAGGAGAAGCACCAGGAGTGCAGAGGGAGGCTACCTGCCCTTGGGTAGGCAGCCACCGACGCACCAATCCTGGAGGCGCAGGACACTGAGGAAGTGAACTGTAGCTTGATGGGGCGCTGTATGCCCTGAGAGAAGAGGCACACTGGCTGTGAGCGGCTGTATGGCTTTGAGACTTCAGGCAGCAACAGGAGTGCAGAGAGAGGCTTCCTGCCCTTGGGTAGGCTGCCACCGACGCACAAATCCTGATGGTGAAGATAAGACGAAGGTCCAGGGTAATTAGAGGCGTAATCGATTATGCACAGACGAGATCGTTGGCCTGATGTGTGTGCTGCTCGGGGGTGAACAAAAGACAACTAAGAATCGAGTATATATAGTAGCAGGAGTCAGGTGGAAGGTCGCCTAGGTAGTAGTAGTAGTAGTAGTAGTAGTAGTGGTGGTGGTGGTGGTGGCAGCTACACTTTCGCAATATTGAATCGTCTTTCTTAATGAGTAATCTAGCCTCACTGAATTATTCATCAATGTTCCACTTGATCAAGCCATTGATCTTCACAGAGTGATTAATGATGATACAGAGTTAAATGTACCTTGCAAGTATTTTGTGAGCCTTGTCGAACTATGTGTTCGTTATAACTTTTAGATTTGAAGACAAGTATAAACAACTGCTCGGGCTAGCCATGGGCTCACCCCTTAGTGCAATATACTTTCCAATTTATATATGGAGGACCTAGATTCCAGACGGATCCTCAATAACATCCCGACATCAGATAAGGATATTTTGGTCATTGTACACAAAAATCTAGAAAGACGTGACATCCTCAACACCAACATTCTGGAACCTACATTTAAATGACAACCAATTACCAATTCTCGACGTTCTTCTACTCACTGGTGAAAACAGACTTTCTTTTACAGTAAACCTACCTACAAAAACGATCTACATTTCTTCTCTCACCATGACACCATTTCGTGAGGTAGTTATAGGCTTCTTTCTGACAGCTTACAGAATTTTTAGTCTGCAGTTCCTCGAGGAAGAATACAAACACATTAGACATTCTTTCAGGTCACTACACTTCCCGTACACTTCATATGTGACTGTAGGAGACGAGCGACACGCAGTCTCAACAAGACTAACATCACTCTTGTTGAAGGAAAGCCTCCAAGTTGACAGAAAACTTCATAAAATATCCACCATCACTTCAACTATTAGAAACCTAGTGCAAAACCCCGAGAATGACTCTGGCACGAGCGCAGGATTATACACCATATATTATGTAGAGGGAAACAGCCAGATCTCTGAATATTAAGACCAGGAACACAAAAAACACCTGCAACCATGATGACCGTTAAAACACGTGTGTTTTAACGGTCATCATGGACACCTCATGAAAGTCAGAGGCTGGACTACTTATTAAGGAAGACGATTTAAGACGGCGAAAGTGTATTGAAGCTGCTTTGATTGCTGTTATTAACACTATCCATCAAAAGTCCGGAAGTTACACTATATCCAAATTGCTAATCAACACGATATTACCCATTCCGGAGACCGCTGTAACATGATGTTGACAGGTCCTTCCCAATCCCAACCCATCTCACGACAATTGTACTACTGCTACTACCACCACTACCACTACCACTATGTACCACTATTACTATCCACGCGACCTTCCACATGACTCCTGCCACTATATATACTCGCTTCTTAGTTATCTCTGTATTAGAACTGAAGAAGTCACTCGTGTCTTTTTCCACATCGTGTCGGTATCACCATACCATTTATCATGGTGACAATGAGCACAGTTCGCTTTCATGACTGCTTTAAGGTCTGGCATTTTCAGGGCTCTCCACCTGGTGTATTCTTGGAATCTGTCATTGTTGATTAAATTTATTCCACTTCTGTAAATGATCGATATCCACTTGTTCTTTTTTCACCTTGATCTGTGAAGGACACATTAGTTGCTTTGTGTTTTTGGCTAATCATATACAGATTAGTTTATTCTGAGCTTAAGACGAGGCCGTTGAAGGAACTGAAAGGTCAATGTCATTTACTTTGAAGCTCTTGAACATGATGTCTGAACCCTGCAAAATTTTATTATAGTTCACCTCTTCCTCATCAGCAACCACCACTTTTAGTCTAGGTACTAACCTAGTTGGCATCCACTACCAGACACTTATCAACGATCCGAAATGATACCATGTTTACATTTTTTGTTTATACTACAGTGAAACACCATCACCACCATAGTACCTGTTAACACCATTACTATTCTCATCACCAAGAACATCAACAAAATATCAATACTGACCAAAACAACAATCCTCAACCGCTACCAGATATGCAGTTTGTTTCGTTTATTTACCGTTGTTATCCATTTATCGATATGCACTCACTAATAATTTCATGAATTGGTCCATTCAGTCATATTTAAATGATTAGCTATTCTCTAGATTCCTATGGACACGTATCCTCCAAATAATATACATCATCAAAGATATGTTGACAATAAGTGTCCATAAGTGAGCCAAATTTGGTGGCTTTATAACAAAATACTATATAATCTTTCGTCTTCTCTCTGTCATCTGCCTCCTCTCCTCTTCTTTCTCCTGCTCTTTCTCCTTATCTACCTTCGCATTTTTCTATCGTTTTCATCGTTTTTCCTTTCAGTAATTGGCTTTATTCGCTTTCTCTCTGTATTTTCCCCTTTTTCCTCTTCCATACATCACGTGAATTGCAGATCCAAGGCCGTAGCGGAAACATTTCAGTTATCCATCCCTCCCTATTAAGGAGTAACGTTCGTAGAGAAAGAGAAAGTGCGGGTATTGCAATTTCAAGGACGGAGAGGTGCGGGCGTCCCCGTTCCCGACAGCAGGAGACGGGGCAGACATACCCGTTTCAAGAAGGGAGAGCGCGTTGGGCTTTCCGATCCAAAGGAGAGGGAGGGTGTTAGCATTCCAATTCAGAGATAATATGGGAATTTATATTCCAAGAGAAGGAAAAGTGACTAAAAGCGTTCATATTTCATGTGAGATTGTAGGGGTAATATCAAGTAATTAGCGTTGAAGTGTTACAGCTGATCGGTTAAGGTAGTCAGAAATTATCGCATGGAGAATGGTATTACTTTCCTCCAGAAATAAAGAAATTTGAGACTTATACAGACCAAGATCAATAATGATTAAGGATGTGATAAATGGTTTTGAAAACCGACGAGTTGAAGATTGAGATACTTATGCAAAATATGGGAATCTTTATTAAGGAAACGTTTCGCCACACAGTGGCTTCATCAGTCCAATATAAAGCAGAAAGGTGTAAGGAGAGTAGTAGTTTTAGGTAATCAGACTCTCTCAGCGTGGAGTCGATGTGTTCAGTCCATTTCTACAAGATTGACTGACTGAACACATCGACTCCAGGCTGAGGGACTGATTACCTCAAACTCCTTCTCTCCTTACACCTTTCTGCTTTGTATTCGACTGATGAAGCCACTGTGTGGCGAAACGTTTCTATAATAAAGATTCCCATATGTTGCATAAGTGTCTCAATCTTCATGATTAAGGATGGTCAAAAATGTTTTACTTAAATAATGGGTGAGCGAAAAAAAAACTGCTGAGGTTCATTAGCTGCTGGGGATATTCTGATTCGATCCAAGGAAGGAGGGGATAAGTGCAGTTCTTGAGATCAAGAGCACCACGTCAGCATCAATGCACCTCTTTGAGGAGGCACACTTTAAGGCCAAGTAATTCTTTACTACTTCCAGGTTTAAGGTGGCAATATGGCAACTACATGTTCCATTATAAATATTAACCTTCTATGAGCAATAAACGAAATTTCCAAATCTTGAAGCCGAACAAAGGAGGCTTTCTAAAGTTATCGCATGGAAACCCATTTCGGAAAAGGTTTATATAAAATTAAGCAAAAGGCGCCTGCACTTGTCAACTGCTCTACCAACCTTTCCCTGGTGAACGTTCCCTAAGGTTGAAAATTTGAAGGAAATTACAAAAGTGATGCTGAAGCTATAACCGATAGTCTTTATGAAAGTGAGTGTGAGATGAGAACACTAACAGCATGCTTGGTCTCGCATAAAGTCAAGAAATATCGATGGATTAATTAAACTCGAGGAGCGTTTTTACTTTTTATTTTTTGGCTTCTTTTTGTTAAAATATGAGGCCAGTCAGATACGGAGTTCTGTAATTATAAATGAAAGTTTGAAGGAAGATAACAGCAGACAAGAAACTTGTATCTTACATAGTGCCGGCTCTAAAATGAAATTGTACTAAAATATAGTTTTTAAGGGGCTATTAAATTAGTGAAACTTAAAAATTACATAAAAATAAGTTTTAAATATATCTTAGGGTTCTTCATGAAGCGCTGTTCTAAAACTTCTCTGCCGTCTTAAAGCAAAAATTATTATTTTTTTTTTTGGAGGGAGGCCTACACAGAACTCACTTCAAACTTTTTCCAAGTAGGACTGACCACCGTTAAGTAAGCATTCATGAAAGTTCACAAACACTTCAGTTTCATTTATGCTTTGGTTGCCTAACATACCAATTTTTACAATGGTCTTGAAGACACACACGAATTACGTTCACATATGTGTACGTCTTGTAAACCTAGGCTATGATAACCCAATAAAATATAACATTGTGAATTATTTCCCATCAGGAGAGACCATATCCAGTTATTGCACTGAAAACAATTTGATTAATCAAGGTAGCCTATTAAAATTTACACAACCTAAAATAATTTTAATGCTTCATTTGAGGACTGAACACATTGATTCCAGGCTGAGGGACTGATTACCTCAAAATCCTCCTATCCTTATCCCTCTCCGCTTTGTATTGGACTGAAGAAGCCAGTGTCTGGCGAAACGTTCCCTTACTAAAGATTCCCATATGTTACATAAGTGTCTCAATCTTCATCTTCTCGGTTTTCAAAACCATTTATCACATTCTTCTCCAGGCTGAGGTACTGACCATCTCAAAACTACGCCTTCGAGGGTGTTTGACTGATTACAACCTCTTTAGAGCTATACAACTTCTGCTGCCTTCTCTGTATTCGACCAAAGAAGCCTACTGTGTTGGAGAAACGTTTCGGAATAAAGATACCTAACTGCTGCACAAATGTATTACTTATGAACTGGTCGGTTTTATATACTATTATTTTAGTCAACATGTAATTCGGTGAAGGTTTTGTGTATATACGCACATTCCACGACACTAATTTTGGACTGCTTTTAGGAAAAATCTGATGATGTCTCGTTTTGTTTTAGTATATTGACTGGAATATAAGTGTGTGAGATCGCTTTTGTTTGGTTTCCTCTAAACTTGGAGTTTTAAGGTGTTATCTTTTTCTGAATGAGAACTTCGAGAAATTGTAATCTGTCATTAGACTCTTCTTCTGGCGTGAATTGTATGGCTAGTTCAACGGCGTTGAACTGCACGTCAAAACGTTTGGGAATTAAGAGGTTCGTCGTCCACAAAATGTAAGCATTTGGCGGTGGTGGGGATGCTGTTGGCGAAGAGTTCAACTTGTAGGTGTTCCATGTATAAGTTTGCTAATATGGCGCTGATTGGAAACCCTTACCCATACTATATGTGTGTAGAGCTTGATGTTGAAAGAGAAACAACTGAAGGTCAACTAAATCTCCTGGAGGTAGTGGTAGATTATGGTCCTGATTGTCTTTATGTCGGAGAAGGCTTGTGTGGTGGACGCTCTTATGAAGAGGAAAGTAATATCCTAACTACTTAGTTTCTTGTTTTGGACAGAGGTCTCTGACGCAATTAAGGAAGTCTATTGTGTGGTTTAGATGAGCGGGGCTGATAGTTCTCAGGAAGCAGGAAAGGTGTTTAGCGAGAATTCATGCTAGTTTGTGTGGTTCACAAACACAGGAACTCCACCAACCATTTAATGAGATTCAGTGACGCTCGCCTAGTGATCAAAGAACCAATTTCCGCAGAGGTAAATGCCTTCAGTCATCTTTAATCGTCAATTCAGACACCACTAAATAGAATAAAGGCAGCTTCAACATCTAAGAAGTATTAGCAAGAGGTCTCTCTTCAAAACAATAAACCCCGCCATCACATAACAACAACGGATTAAATCCATGTCTACTACTATTACTGCTACCTACAACTAAGGCCAGTAGTTCTGCTGCAGTGCTTATGTATTTTCATCTCAAGTTCTTACATATATATAGACTATATCCTTGAATTGTTTGAATTGGCTTGAGAAAGCTCCTAGAGAGGGAAACATTGCTGTAAAAAAAATATCACATTGCCTGCACATGTGTCAATACCAAACATATTGTCGGTAACTCTACCAATATTATTACAATCTAAACGTAATGGGTATTATCCTGACAGTAAGATGTAGTGGAAACTTCACTTCTACCATGAAATATCTGTTTCAAGATGTTTCAGCGGCATCAAAAATCACTTTCTCTGCTGTTTCAATGATGGCCCGTTTAAATGTTTCAGTGTGTGCAACGAGGCACTATAACAATAATTTTTACATTTCACGTATCAGTTATTAAATACTGAAGCCACTCAAGTATATTTAAGATGATATAAGAGGAATGAAAATTTAAAACTATTTTGAACATAAAAATGGCAGATATGCGCTACGCACTTGAATATCATCGTCCGTTTTCGTCGACATAGGAGGTATCTTTTCTGAACATTTGAAGTCCATCAGCAGAATGTTTTAGAAGTTCTAAGACGCTGGGAAGAAGTCCTACAACTTTAGTAAAGGGGAACCTGCCAATGACAACTGTTCCAAGAATCTTGAAATATTTCATGCCCGTCAGATCAGACCTTGTCTTCTGAACGAAATAAAAACAAAAACTTTGGGGAAGTAAAAGAAAAAAAATCAGGCTTACATTTACAGCTCCCTCTTAGGGGATACCTAAAAAAATTCAGACAGGCCTTGTAAGGGATACCGAATTAACTATTCGTACTCACCATTCTAAAGCCTTTGCAAATGTGGATGATGAACAGATGAACAGTGCTCTTAGTATTGATAAAATGTTAAAACTTCTCATTAGTGTTACCTCAGGTAATCTGGTTGTTTTGCATATTATTGTAAAAAGGTACTGATTTATTGCTTTGTATGCAAGTAAATTATCCCCCAAATACCAGTAAAGAATATAATGAAGCCCGATTTATACAATGTCCTGGCATACCTGTCACCTGGCATACCTGTCACCTGGAGTACCTGTCAGTTACCTGGCATAATTGTCACCTGGAATACTTGTCAGTCACTGGGCATACCTGTCAATCACTGGGCATACCTGTCAGTCACTGGGCATACCTGTCAGTCACTGGGCATACGTGTCAGTCACTGGGCATACCTGTCAGTCACTGGGCATACCTTTCAGACACTGGGCATACCTGTCAGTCACTGGGCATACCTGTCAGACACTGGGCATACCTTTCAGTCACTGGGCATACCTGTCAGTCACTGGGAATACCTGTCAGTCACTGGGCATACCTGTCAGTCACTGGGCATACCTGTCACTCACTGGGCATACCTGTCAGTCACTGGGCATACCTATCAGTCACTGGGCATACCTGTCAGTCACTGGGCATACCTGTCAGTCACTGGGCATACCTGTCAGTCACTGGGCATACCTGTCAGTCACTGGGCATGCCTGTCAGTCACTGGGCATACCTTTCAGTCACTGGGCATACCTGTCAGTCACTGGGCATACCTGTCAGTCACTGGGAATACCTGTCAGTCACTGGGCATACCTGTCAGTCACTGGGCATACCTGTCAGACACTGGGCATACCTGTCAGTCACTGGGCATACCTGTCAGTCACTGGGAATACCTGTCAGTCACTGGGAATACCTGTCAGTCACTGGGCATACCTGTCAGACACTGGGCATACCTGTCAGTCACTGGGCATACCTGTCAGTCACTGGGAATACCTGTCAGTCACTGGGAATACCTGTCAGTCACTGGGCATACCTGTCAGTCATTGGGCATACCTGCCACCTGGCATTCGTAAAAGGGTTAAACATTTTTCTCGCAAATTTTCTCAAGCTCAGCCAAACGAAGTGGATCTAATGGGTTTTTTTTCGTCACTTTCAAGTGTCCTCTTATAGAAGAAACATGATTAACACTTAAGACGTGGGAACGAAAAATCATTTAGAATCTACCACTTTTCCAGTTCTCTTACTTTCATTACCACTTCTCCAGTTCTCTTACTTTCATTACCACTTCTCCAGTTCTCTTACTTTCCAAAATAGGCCGTCCAATTCATTCAAATGAGGACATTAGAGCACTCCAGGAAGATCTGAATAGACTGATGCAGTGGTCGGCGAAGTGGCAGATGCAGTTTAATATAGATAAATGCAAAGTTCTAAATATTGGACAGGACAATAACCATGCCACATATAAACTAAATAATGTAGATCTTAATACTACTGATTGCGAAAAGGATTTAGGAGTTCTGGTTAGCAGTAATCTAAAACCTAGACAGCAGTGCATAAGTGTTCGCAATAAAGCGAACAGAATCCTTGGCTTCATATCAAGAAGCATAAATAATAGGAGTCCTCAGGTTGTTCTTCAACTCTATATATCCTTGGTTAGGCCTCATCTAGATTATGCTGCACAGTTTTGGTTACCGTATTACAGAATGAATATAAATGCTCTGGAAAACGTACAAAGGAGGATGACTAAGTTGATCCCATGTATCAGAAATCTTGCCTATGAGGATAGACTGAGGGCCCTGAATCTGCACTCTCTAGAAAGGCGTAGAATTAGGGAGGATATGATTGAGGTGTATAAATGGAAAACAGGAATAAATAAAGGGGATGTAAATAGCGTGCTAAAATTATCTAGTATTGACAGGACACGCAGCAATGGCTTTAAGTTGGATAAATTCAGATTCAGGAAGGATATAGAACATAAGAACATAAGAACATAAGAAAGGAGGAACACTGCAGCAGGCCTGTTGGCCCATACTAGGCAGGTCCTTCACAATCCGTCCCACTAACAGAATATTTGCTCAACCCAATTTTCAATGCTACCCAAGAAATAAGCTTTGACAATTCTACCCACTCATGCGCGGAATTGGTTTGGTAAAAGAGTTGTCGATGAGAGGAACAAACTCCCGATTACAGTTATAGAGGCTAAAACGTTGTGTAGTTTTAAAAATAGGCTAGATAAATATATAAGTGGGTGCGGGTGGGTGTGAGTTGGTCCTGACTAGCTTGTGCTACTAGGTCAGATGCCGTGCTCCTTCCTTAAGTGAATGTAACCTGACCTGGCTGGGTCGGGGCATTGGCTTAAGCCGGTGGGAGACTTGGACATGCCTCGCATGGGCCAGTAGGCCTGCGGCAGTGTTCCTTCTTTCTTATGTTCTTATTACCACTTCTCCAGTTCTCTTACTTTCATTACCACGTTTCCAATTCTCTTCATTTCATTTCTCTCAAACCAGTTTTAGTTTAGTATTCCTTCATCAGAAGCTACCGACTGAAGAGTGTAATCAGGGAACAAATGTTATGGTGTACCATGAACGACTTTCCCTCACTCATGGAGACGCGAGAATCCGTCAGTAATGCATCCACAAGAGAAGGGAGGGCTGGCCCCTAGGGGTTTTTCAGATTATATTTTTTTAGCTCCAGGTTCAAACCAAATCTCATTCTCCCAGGTAAAAGATCAACACATTCACCAGAATTGTTCATTCTACACTGTGCTAAGCTTAAATTAGTTACACTGGTACCCACTATTGGTTCTATGCATAATTCTTTATGTGTCTGAATATCTTTTCTAGTGAGTTGCTTTGTGTATTCTATTGGGAATTTTCTTAATTACTCTTTAAAAAAAATACATGGAGAGGTTCTGAAATTATGGAACTCCTCAAAATGCTTCGAGCAAAACTTTATAATTTAGGTAAGTACGCCTTTAAATTAGTAGGACAGAATTACGTAACAAACTACATACTACTGACAAATTCTTAAATGTCTTCACTGTAACAGAGGCAACATAGTCAATGCTACCTTACTAGCTTTGTAACCTTAGTTTGTGCCACTGGGAAATTTGCTTCACAGACTTTTCCTTTATTGCTTTTTCTGTGTTCAACTATTTACCTCTATTACCAAATGAATATTTATTTAGCATAGAACAATTTGCCCCCAAATGACCTAGTCTTTTACAATATTTACAAAGGAAAGGAACGAACAGTGTTTGCAATTTACTGTTGCTTCCTTTATGAAGGTGACACTGTGACCTTCCCACATTGTTGGGAAAACATTCCCCACCTGAGTACGGTCAACAATTTTTTTTTTTTTTTTTTTTTTTACGAATTCTCTCACTGGATTAGCCGTTTATCTCAAAGTGCCAACAACTGAGCTGGTTCATACATATAATCAAGTTTATGATTATCTAAAAATATAGACATGCTTCTCTGAAAATTATCTACTGTTACCAGCTGCACAATACTACTATTATTTTTACCTCAGTGTATCTAAACCATCACTACACTAGCGATATCCATATTAGTAATCCCTCGCAGACGTTTACCTATTTTAAATTCTTGTAGGCATTTAGCCGGCACTAACACCATCAGTTTGATAACATTATAATGTATGCTGTCATTGTATACTCCTGTACTTAGCTTTGTAATACAGTATGAACCAGTACAGCTCAATGTTCTTTGAACCACTAAGGCTCGATCCTGATTTTCAGACACCTGGAAAAGTTAATCTGAACAACTGGAACCGACATCTGTAATTTTAACCCTAAATGTATACGTTATGTAAATCTCTCCTCTCCTCCCTGTCATATTTTTTCATAATCTATGTCCTGGTTTTGTTTATTACTTTCAAAATTAAGCTTTGTCATTTCGAATTCTAAACTCATTTCTAACAAACCTTGCCCCACATGAGTTATAACAAGGATTATCGTAATAGGGACGACTAAGAACATCGTTCAAACCGTTCACTGTATTGGAGGGGGACTGATACTCCATAGTTGCAGAATCGGACAATACTAAGAGTTCAACTTATGCCATTACTGGATTGCAATAGCACGTCCCACATGCCAGGTCCGTTAAAGCAAAAGAAAATTAAAGATGCATCCAACCTTTGAAGCTCACCCATGCTGGGCCACCTTAACGGCGTGGTCAATTTGAGTGACTTAGTATGACTAAAATCCCATCAATTCTCTTTTTTTTTTTTAAGCATGGATTTTTCCCCATTCCGGGAAATTTTAGAAAGTCATTTTTTCTTATGAATAGGCAATATCAATACTGAGACTGGACCATAAAGTGGACCATTTGACGGACCTCCTAGTGGCACCTTAGGTGATTCATACAGTGGCTGCCTGACAGCAGCAATATTATCCGATGTCACTTTCAGCTCCAGGAATGTTGATTGATGGAGTACATTTCTCAGCTTTCCCGCTGGTACATCCTCACCCTTTACTAGCTGAGTGCTGCGAGCGCCTCTTACAATGAGTCAAAGCAAGTGGTTTAGCAAAGCCTTACTCTGTTAATTCTGGGCGTGCCATCATGGGTAGGGTAAGAGGTGGTTTAGGAAAGAAAGTTGGCAGAAACGTTCGACACGGTATGGAATAAACCAGGGTACAGTTGAATTTGTTTTAAAATGTACGATACGAAATTACGGTACAATATTTTCCGATAGGTAAGAAGGTACGAGAAATAACAGAAAAAAATACTATTTCGTATTCTGTGCCGTATTGTACCGCCAGCCTTAGCCAAATAGTGAAATTCGCCAATAGATTTCGGTAATTGGTGAAATGTGTAAGTGCCTGGTGACAGAGGACAGGACACGCAGTGCGACATCAGGCAAAGCCTGGTGAAATCTGGTGACATCCCCATTACCAAACTCTGGGATGGAAAAGGATACCTGGATTATACCTGGAGAAGGTTAAGGGGGTCAACGCCCCCGCGGCCCAGTCTGACCAGGCCTCGCGGTGGATCAGGGCCTAATCAATCAGGCTGTTACTGCTTGCCGCACACAAGGTGACGTACGAACCACAGCCCGACTGGTCAGGTAAGGACTTGAGGTGCCTGTCCAGCGCCATCTTGAAGACAGCCAGGGGTCTATTGGTAATCCCCCTTATGTATGCTGAGAGGCACTTGAACAGTCTTGGGCTCCTGACACTTAGTGTGTTGTTTCTTAGCGTACTCATGGCTCCCCTGCTTTTCATTGGGGGTATGTTTTACCGCCTGCCGAGTCTTTTTGTTTTAGTAGGGAGTGATTTTTGTGTGCAAATTTGGTACTAATCCCTCAAGGATTTTCCAAGTGTATATTATCATGTAACTTTCTCGCCTGCGTTCAAGGGAATACAAGTCAAGGAACTTCAACCGTTCCCAGTAATTTTGGTGTTTTATCATACTTATGTGTGCCGTAAAGGTTCTATGTACATTCTCCAATTCAGCAATTTCACCTGCCTTCAAATTCAACGTTAGTGTACAGCAATATTTCAGCTTAGAGAGAACATGCGATTTGAAGAGAATCATCATGGGTTTGGCATCCTTAGTTATGAAGGTTCTCATTATCCATCCATTCATTTTTATATCATATGTGGTATATACATTGTTGTGATCCTTCACATTAGTTTCTCGTTCTATTGTGTGGTTGGAATTTGCTTTATATTATGATATACTTTTCATTTCCTCAAGTTTTCCATATGGGAGTAATTGAATTTTTTCTGCGGCCCATTTAAAGATTTGGCTGATGTCCGCTTGGAATCTTGCAGTGTCTTCGATGGAGGACACTGTCATGCAAACTCGGGTGTCATCCGCAAATGAAGACACGGTGCTGTGGCGGCTTACATCTCTGTCTATGTCAGATATGAGGATGAGGAACAGGATGGGAGCGAGTACTGTATCTTGTAGAACAGAGCTTTTCACTGTAGCCGCCTCAGACTTTACTCTGTTTACTATTACTCTTTGTGTTCCATTTGTTATGAAGCTATAGATCCATCTACCAACTTTCCCGTCATTCTTTTATCACGCATTTTGTGCGCTATTACACCATGGTCACACTTGTCGAATACTATATCTATATTTATTTGTCCTCTAGAGCATCCAAGACCTTGTCAGTCATCCAGTAGTTGGGACAGGCAGGAGTGGCCTGCTCTAAACCCATCTTGCCCTGGATTGTGTAACTGATGGGTATCTAGATGGGTGGCGATCTTGCTTCTTAGAACCCTTTCAAAGATTTTTATGATATGGCACGTTAGAGCCCAATACATTGCTCTTAAGCCAAGTATAAGTTCCCTGTAATAATACTGTATGTGGTGAGCTCTTGAAGCACATCTTGGACAACACTAGAGACGTGATCAGTGGTTCACGTTTATAGTGCCTATCATTGAAGCTATTGTGTTTCCGAGATGCAACACAAAACCCAGTTATATATTCCACAGCAGTAATTTTCTGATTACATATTTTGAAAGATGTTTTCATGTACCATAAATCCTCCATGCAACGGACCACCTTATAACGATCATCAGAAATGCGGAATGAAGACCAATGGGTGGATTGGTTGGGAAACACTGGACAAAGTCCGCTGGTTACGGAATTGTCCATTGTTGTTAGTCACAGTAAAACAACTTCCCTACAACTGTTAATATCATCCATCCGCTATCATCAGGGTTTACTAAAAACAAAAAGAATGAAAAAAAAATGTATTTTTCGGGCACTTATGTTAATCATAAAAGTTTACTGTAATCTATAACAGGTAAATTGGTTAATGTTTTTTTTTTTTCCATTCTGGACATCAGTTTTTGGAATAAATTTATAATCTAATTCATCAAAAGTATCCATTGTTTGCAAACAAACCACGGAGCGGGTGGGTTTTGACCCCATGGCGAATGATGGGTATAACTCATACGCCATGGGTTCAAACCCCACCCGTTCCGTGGTTTGTTGTTTTATTTATCATACTGATGAAATGCCCGAAACTGTTGCATTATTTACACATTAAATGTTTGCAGTTTTATTTTGTAACACAAGCATAAAGGAAATAATGAAATATCCTCTATAATTTTCAAATGTTATTGTCTTCCTTGCATCAGAAACTTGAAATATATTTGCTTAATTTATCCAAAAAGGAATATTCACTATCAGTGATGAAATTATGAACTAGGTGTACGGTATATATTGTTAATAAATTTGTATGGTGTATATATATATATATATATATATATATATATATATATATATATATATATATATATATATATATATATAATATATATATTGCCGATTAGGTAAAACTGGTCAATTAGCAAGAACTCATTTAAAATTAAGTCCTTTCTAAAAAAAATTCTTATACGTTTAAAGATATATTTTTTTTATTTATGTTAATGTAAGAATTTATAATTTTGTACCAAGAGAAACTTTGAAAACCTACCTAACCTTATTACAACAAGCTCAATTTAATTTAGCCTAACCCAACTAAATATATTTTAGATACGTTAACATTAATTTAACAATAAACAAACACAATGAAATATATTTTTTTCGTTATGTTCAGAATGATTTTGGCGAAATTATTGCATACACAAATTTTCACTTGTCTTATATGGCAAGGTGAGCGTTGCTATTTAAGCCAAAATCGCAAGTTTTACCTAATCGGCACGACTAAAAAATATATATATATATATATATATATATATATATATATATATATATATATATATATATATATATATATATATATATATATATATATATGTGTGGTGCGTACTCACCTAATTGTGATTGCAGGGGTCGATTCATAGCTCCTGGCCCAGCCTCTTCACTGGTCGCCACTAGGTCCACTCTCTCCCTGCTCCATGAGCTTTATCATACCTCTTCTTAAAGCTATGTATGGTACCTCCCTCCACTACCTCACTTTCCAGACTTCCACTTCATGACAACTCTATGGCTGAAGAAATACTTCTTAACATCCATGTGGCTGACTTGAGTTTTCAACTTCCAATTGTGACCCCTTGTTGCTATGTCCCATCTCTGAAACATCCTGTCTGTCCACCTTGTCGATTCCTCTCAGCATTTTTTATGTCAATATAATGTCCCCCCTATCCCTCCTGTCCTCCAGTGTCGTCAGGTCAAGTTCTCTTAAACTCTCCTCGTAGAACCTGCCCTTTAGCTCCAGGACTAGTCTCGTTGCAAACTTTTGCACTTTCTCAATTTTCTGACGTGCTTGGCCAGGTGAAGGTTCCAAACTGGAGCTGCATACTCCAGTATGGACCTGACGTACACAGTGTACAGGGCCGGAAAAACTTTACTGGTAATTTACACACTCCAAGATCCTTTTCCTTGAGTGACGTTTGTAGTCTTTGGCTCCTAGACTGTACTCTCTCTGCGGTCTTCTTTGCCCTTCCTCGATCTTCTTGACTTTGCACTTGGTGGGGTTGAACTCCAGGAGCCAGTTCCTGGACCAGGCCTGCAGCCTGTTCAGATCCCTCTGTAGTCCTGTCTTATCCTCCTCCGATTGAATTCTCATTATCCTCACATCTTCTGCAACCAGGGACGCTTCTGAGTATCCCTTCCACCATATCATTCACATACCAGAAACAGCACCGATCCTAGGACTGACCCCTGTGCAACCCCGCTCGTCATAGCGCCCACTTTGAGACCTCATCACATACCATGACTCACTGCAGTGCCTTCCCTGTTATACCTGCCTGGTCCTCCAGCTCTTTTATTAATCTCTTTTGTAGAATTGTGTCAAAAGCCTTCTTACAGACCAAGAAAACGCAGTACACCCGCCCCCTCTCTCTTTTAGCTTACTGCTTTAGCCTTGTGTGTGTGTGTGTGATATCGTTGAATAAATGAGATAGCTTTCTAGGTAGTGTTAGAAAGCTTCATCGACTTTGAAATTTCTACCAATGTTATAATTAACAGAAACTTAAGTAGAAGACTTATACTCTCTACCTCTCAGCTGTCTACGATAACCGAAGGATGTTTAATTATTTGCCTGACTCGATTTTGATAATATATCTCTTTAAAAGTACGGAAAAGGTACAGCATTTTTACCATACTGCTTTACAGTACAGAATCATGCATGTTAGTACGGTATAAAATGAATGGAAAAAAATATGGTTAGTTATGGTACTGCCAGTCTTTCATCTTTGAAATTTGTGAAAAACACAAATGATAGTTTTTCAGACACTGCGATATTAATGCTGGAGCAGTGGTATGAATGAATGGGAGAGTGTTGGAACCCAGGGATGAGGTGGATATCCTGGAGGTGAAATTTGACTAACTTTTCTATGAAGAACCACGTGGTAAACCTTGAAAGCAAGACAGCCACGAAGATAACATCACTAATCGTATCTCGTATTTGCTCGACAGTAGAAGCTGCAAAACAATGTACTAAGCACAGGCGCGCCCACACCTTGAGTATGATCCACTGTCCTGGACTACCTACCACCCGACTCATCTACGACTTCTGGACAGAAGAACCGAGGAAGACTTCTCTCTCGCCTTGACCCAGCCAGGATAGATGTGTCACTCGAGTAGAGCATACTACACCTGAGATACCTGTGCGGTCTTACTCTTAAGTACAGGGCCAATATTGGTAAGGTGCTCTACTTCTCATATTGCGAGAAGACAGCTTCTACACAACAAGACGGGCAACTACCGGCAAGTACAATTTGGTTGTGCTCTCCACAAGAACACTTCACCTAAGATCATTCATTCTATCTTAAGTCTGGAACATTGTCAAACAGCTTATCGACATCGATGATATACAGTCAGTTGACCAAATGAAATTGTTGGCCCACAAATGACTTCCCTATCTGTATGTTTCCTAAGAAGAGGCTTTAAATGAGTTTAGGTAGGTAGCGGCTCATGGCTTGCAATTAAAAGTAGAAACATAACCAACCCTGTAAAAATCTGAGTAAATCGGAGTAAAAGAGAGAGAGAGAGAGAGAGACCTCAGTGCAGAAGGCAGTGGGCCGAAAGTAACCTAAAACACAGGTCATCAAAAATAACTCCAAACTTCGGCACCAACATCAATTAAGCTTTACGAGGAGGAGGGTATGTTGAGAGGGAGGGAAGGAGGGAGGGAGGGAAGGAGAGAGGGAGGGAAGAAGAGAGGGAGGGAAGGAGAGAGGGAGGGAAGGATAGAGGGAGGGAAGGAGAGAGGGATGGAAGGAGAGAGAGAGGGAAGGAGAGAGGGAGGGAAGGAGAAAGGGAGGGAAGGAGAGAGGGAGGGAAGGAGAGAGAGAGGGAAGGAGAGAGAGAGGGAATGAGAGAGGGAGGTAGATGAAGGAAAGTGTACTGAGAGTGAGGGGAAGATATTGACGAGAGGGAAGAATAGAGGTGTAAAGAAGAAGGGTGAGAGAAAGGGTAGAAGAGACGTAAAAGAGTCATTTGAGAGGAATGGAGGGTGGGAGGAAAGTATGTTGAGAGAAATGAGGGAGATAAGAAGGGAGATAAAGAGACGTAAGGAGAATGATGAGACACATGGGGCTAGCTGGATGAGAGGAAGGTAAGGGAAATGAAAAGGAGATAAGGAGGTAGTGAAAACAACGGAAAATAGTGAGAGCGGGAGGAATTAAAATATATATATTGAGAGAGACAGAGGAACTCTGAACCAAATACTGTAAAACGCCTTTTGTAAATAAACAGAGAGAGAGAGATAGAGAGAGGTGGAAAATACGTAGTCTGAGAGGAAACGCAAAAGGAAGAAAATTTGAAAGGAAGGCAAGTTGAGAGGGGAGGCAGAAAGAGAGAGTGAGGCAGTGAGTGAGGCAGTGAGTGAGGCAGTGAGTGAGGCAGTGAGTGAGGCAGTGAGTGAGGCAGTGAGTGAGGCAGTGAGTGAGGCAGTGAGGGAGGCAGTGAGTGAGGCAGTGAGTGAGGCAGTGAGGGAGGCAGTGAGTGAGGCAGTGAGTGAGGCAGTGAGTGAGGCAGTGAGTGAGGCAGTGAGTGAGGCAGTGAGTGAGGCAGTGAGGAGGCAGTGAGGAGGCAGTGAGTGAGGCAGTGAGTGAGGCAGTGAGTGAGGCAGTGAGTGAGGCAGTGAGTGAGGCAGTGAGGGAGGCAGTGAGTGAGGCAGTGAGTGAGGCAGTGAGTGAGGCAGTGAGTGAGGCAGTGAGTGAGGCAGTGAGGGAGGCAGTGAGTGAGGCAGTGAGGGAGGCAGTGAGGAGGCAGTGAGGGAGGCAGTGAGTGAGGCAGTGAGTGAGGCAGTGAGTGAGGCAGTGAGTGAGGCAGTGAGTGAGGCAGTGAGTGAGGCAGTGAGTGAGGCAGTGAGTGAGGCAGTGAGTGAGGCAGTGAGTGAGGCAGTGAGTGAGGCAGTGAGTGAGGCAGTGAGGAGGCAGTGAGTGAGGCAGTGAGTGAGGCAGTGAGGGAGGCAGTGAGTGAGGCAGTGAGTGAGGCAGTGAGGGAGGCAGTGAGGGAGGCAGTGAGTGAGGCAGTGAGTGAGGCAGTGAGTGAGGCAGTGAGTGAGGCAGTGAGTAAGGAGTGAGACGGAAAAAGAGAGGAAGAAATATTAGCAAAGAATAAGAGAGGGTGTCAGGGAAAGAGGTAACGAAGAAGGTAAGTTAACAGGAAGGAAGGTGGAGAAAGAGGGGTAAGGATGGATGAGCAAGAAAAAAAGAAAAAAGACCGACAAAAAGTCACAAAGGAGAAAAAGAAGAGAGAACGAGGGAAGGAAATACGTGAAAATAAGGAATCAGTGAAGAGCGAGGATATGGAAAGAGGTAGATAGGGTACAAGGCCGTGAGAGAATGAAAGCAAGAGTTAATGTCATCGCCGCCATCTTGAAAACAATGCAGACCTTCTCAGTTATTGGTATGTTACTGGTCAACGTCTGATGTTAGACAACCTAACATCGTGAGAGTTTTCACAATTTTACACCTGCTAATATATCTGAATATTTGATGACTAATTTTCCGATTAATAACTTATCTATTTTCATATTTTTTACGACTTTTCGTACACTTTTCTTTACCATCCACGACGAAAAGTGCACAATATTTTTGCTTTATTAATGTGGTATCCTCTATAGGCCTAATCGACATATAGCGTATCTATGAAAATTTCCATCTCTTCCCAAGTTAGGAAAATATCGATCAAATTTAGTTCCTTAGTGGTGATATTTGGTTACATAAAAGGTATTCATTTTATAGATGCATCGTTTGTATTATTGTCCTCAATATAATCTGAGTTACATTAGCATTATTGTCTCCACCCTCAATAACATCGAGAGATAATTAAACAATTAACAATTAGGACAATTATCTTTAATAAGTAGTATCGCAGGAAATAGCCGTGATATATATTTGTCAAGACGGCAAAGATTTTATAATCATAAGTCAGTTTTTTTTCGTTTTTGCAGCTGCAACATCTGTCGGCAGCCTTCATGCATGAGCATGATATTAGACTCAGAAGAAACTAGCTGATGCCTCGAGTAGGTAATGAGGTGGGGGGTAATGAGGTGGGGTTTCAGAGGGTAAAACCGCAAAAGAATTAGTGAAATGGGTGACCCCAGAAGATAACACCGGAGGAGCTGGTAGGCAGGGGGACTGCCAAGGTTGGAGGTCTCCTAGCTACTCGTGAATAACGGATACGAGGAAGATTCCTCTGAAGGTGGAGCCGAGAGACTGCCATAGCATAAGTAAGGCCTTTGCTCTCCTTAAGAACCCGAATTCCTCGTTCATTAAGATAGACCTGACATCAGCGGGAAAAAGAAGGATGAGGTTCATTGCAAGTGGGGGGAAGACTGCAAGATGTATCGGAATGATCTGCTGCACCTAAAACCGGGCACTCCACTGCAGATCTGCAGTATTTATTGGGGTGTTCAAAGCGCCAGCAATTTCGATACTGTTGGGAAGTAGGGACCACTTTACGGACTTCTAGGTGATGACCCGCAATATAAACGGAGGACGGGAATTCACGGCAGTCAAAGGTTAAGTGAGCGATGTTGCTGGGAAAGCGCCTCCGCCCACGAGCAGGCAAGACATATGTATCAACTTTGAGAATAGGAAGGTCCTGAAGGGCTAATTACTTCAAAATATCATCACCACAAGACAGACAATCTCTGTACAATGGTACGCGGTAAAAAAAACGTACCACTGCAAGAATTGAGAGTAGTGTGCTTGTGAACTGTGATTCGAAGGTTATCAATGGAAGTAATATTGGAAAGATCATGAACTTGTTCTGCATTTTGAACTGTAACGATGCACGCACTGATTCGAAGAGTGTAAAAGGATATATTTTGTCCAATGTGTCGTAAAAGAACTTTACCAATACTATGGTCAGAAAGATAATCAGTTGGAGATGTCTGTCGTAGGGAAAAGAATTTAGTCCATTATGTACTTGGAAATATAGTGCGTTTTGGAAGTGGGAGACGCATAGGTCGCTTTTGAGTAGAATGAGACATCGAAGAACCGTCGTCAGTAAATGGTCTAACTTTTAGGCGTGGTACCGCGGGCCGCCCGACCCGAGGTAGGTGCGCGGTCCAATAAGCGTCACAACGTATTCGGGGAAGCCGGACGCATAGTTAAAGGCATGCAAAAGGCACTAACAGAAGCGGGCGAAGCCCCAGCACTTGGAGCAGGTGATGAAGCGTCATCAGCAGAAGATACAGGGAAACGGGAAGTCTGAAGAATTGTCCAATAATGACGCCAGGTCAGAACAGGATGTGGTAACAGAAAGGGCTTGAGAGAAGGAGGGTTATCATGGAACGAAAACCATGATTATGGACCCTCTTTCCTATTATTATTTTAAGAAAAAAAAGAAAAGGGGAAAAAAAGAGGGACAGTGGAAAGGCATTCACTAGAAGGCATGAAAGGGCCTCTCATCCGAGCTACCTCATACCTAACCAATAATTTCTCCATTACTCTGAAATCTCTTCTCCTGCCTAGTAACTAATCCCCAATCCTTTAACCCCTCCACTACCCAGAAACCTCTCCCACTACCCAGTAAAGTATCTTTGTGTTTACTGTGAGTTTAAGTGGTGGGAGAGGAAGACAACTGACATGAAGGAGGGTGAGAGCAGGAAGAGAAGACCTGTGAGAGAGAGTGTGGAGAAGAGAAGCTAGTGGAGGTCGTGACCAGTCGTGACCAGACATGTTTCAAGTAGCTATAATTTGCTTTAGAAACATCGTATTATGATGGGGTTTTCACCAAAATGTTACCAAATATTTACACTATTTTTCTCTACACATAATGTGGATATAGAGGGGGGGTTGGGGGAGTGGTTACCAGGGAGAGGGAGTGGTTAGATATTGGTTACATTGTAAGGAAAGGGGTTACAGTGTAGGGGGAATTGCGAAGTATTGGTTACAGTGTAGGAGAAAAGATTACTGGGTAGGGGAAGGGGTTAAAGTGTAGGGGGAGGAAATAGTAAGTTAATTTTTATTTGCGTTGAAGCAAATTTGGCGATGCAGTAAAATATAGTGAGTATTCTTGGAATCATTGAAATTCGTGGCTTCAAATTTTCACCTCAGGTGTGGTTTCTTGAGCCCAAATTTCACATTGCTATTGGTTGGCACAAGTCCGAATTTGCCGGTTATATTGAATAAACAATAATATTCATTTTCAATTCAGTAACAAAAGAATGTTTCTTCCAACTGATTTCAAAATATTATAGATGATGTATTCTCTACCATGTATGATAACCCATAAGGTTATGTAAAATACTTCAAATCGCTGGAATTAAGATCAATTACTCAAGAATGTTTTTTCTGATCGGCTTCAAACTTTTACCATTAGTGGGCTTCATTAAAACAGCATGTCACTTACTATAAGCTGTGTAAATTTTAATTAGAGACATTGAAGAAATAGTTTGCCCTGTACTAACTAATGAATGCTTCTTCGCCGTTTAATGGGTTTTTTAAGTTTAACGAGGAGGAACTTTCTTATTTTTCGATACGTTCTCGGCACCATTTTCATTTGCTTTCTGTTTTTATTACTCGAGAACGCATTATTCGATCGGCTTCCAATTTTCGACGCGGGTGTAATATACCTTGGGCAAGATTCATGGGACTACTAGCATGCGAGGCTTCATATGCAGTGTTACATTGCAAATTCACACACAAAAATTCGAGTTTTAAGTGGAGAAAGACTCCTCTGATCAGCTTCAAAATTTCAATACCAGTCTGTCCCGCTGATTTTCTTGCTATTTTTAATCTTGAAATGTTATAAGATTATTTTTACATCATTATAATATTTTTGCCTGGATATTGGTTAGGGGCTTGTGATCCAAGGAACTGAATTTATCGTCCCCTTGCTTGGAGTGTTAATTCTCCCATTACACAGGCGCTACATGACCCCTACAGGATTAGCGCTTTCCCATAATTAATATTTAACAGTCTTCAATGAAATGGGTGGAATGTTTCATGGCCTTAGACTGTGTTGGTACAAATTTGGTTGGATTTTTGTGCAGCAACTGGTAAATTCATTTTCTGGTCAGCTTTAAACATTTAGTGTTAATGTTTTTTCCTTAAAGGTAAGTTCTGTAAGTTACCATGTGACAAGTTTATTAAATAAATTGCTTTACAAGAAATAATATTATCCAACTCACGAGCTATCTTCCTATAAGGGCTTCCTTCTTATAGTGGTCATATAGTAGCCTGCTCTCTCCTATACGGTTTCTCACAAATGAAGATAAGTATGCATAACTGTCTGCAGGTTTGTTGTATTCCAAACCTGCTCAGTATCTCACGAATGACCTTGGCCTTTAAACTGAATCAATAAACATATTGGAGTGTATAAACCCCACAAGTTAAATCAATTTTACGAAGACTTAGTAGTGATTTAGTCTTAAGTGGCACCACTTCTGAATATAAGAGGACTTCATCAAGTGTCAACAAAAACCGGCTAATCGAATGATGTTAGCAAATTGTTTACACAGCCGGGTACCAAGCCTTCAAGCTTCTTCCCATCCGTAGGAATAGGACAGAAATAAGCCGGTTTAATTAAATACCCTCCAGCTTCCCAACTAACTTGTAATCATGCGAGGCTTTGATATACAGCTTTACATTCCATCTTAAGCCTAGACAGTTATTTTTTATTCAATCCTGTATATAGTTACTGTCATTCCCAACTGTACACCCCACAGAAGAGTCGTGCACAACATGATGTGTTTCTATATTTTCATTTCTTAATCACCTAAATACTATATATAGAGTTTTTCTTCATACGTAACCCATTACAAGCTAAGAAACAAGATAATAAGGATTTAGCTTCGGTTTCAGACACAGTAGAATATTTAAAAGCCAGGGGAAGCATCCGTCTGTAGATCCTTGTTAAATAATGTTCCTTCTGTCATGCGAACGGGAGTATCCAGCATTCCTATTATCTAGAAATAAGATTTTACCATAAGATTTTATTCGAATTGTGTGGCCCTGGCCAGGTGGCATCACAAAGCAAGTTGTTCAACCCAGTGTCTGAGTCCTCCAAAGTTAGGTCAACATTTTCACCAGAGTTTCCTTTGAACATTGACAGTTTTATGAACATAACTACAACTGGTTCAAGGGTCTTCATTAGGATCAAAACATAATTTCCAAGAGAGTTAGTTGTTATCAATTCACAATAACTCTTATTTCAGCGGAAATTTCCCTATACATCCAGAGTAAAATAGCCCTCCATGTATTTTTAATAAAAAGTGAATCCTCATTAATGGTTCTGATATTTCAACATCACTAAGCTTCAAATAATACATTTTTGTTGAGATACGCGTCTTTCGATGTGGGAAACACACTCTCTCAACAGACAACAATATGAAGTAGCATACCTAAAATAATTAAGTCACAGGCTTATCAATCTAATGTAATGACTCATCGCCCAGGCTACTGAAGGAGCTCCAAGCACTCATTCACATCATCCTGGGAGACGGGAATGCCTACTAGACGTGAAATTCTTCCATAGGTTTTTCGATTGACTTACCACGAGGTCTGGTTTCAGACCGGGCCGCGGGGGCGTTGACCCCCGAAACCCTCTCCAGGTATACCCTTGATCCCAGTTTTACCACTATTTGAGGTTTGCCTCTGCAATTTAAACCACATAAATTATGTATCGAGTAAATGACAGTATGGGCTCTCTCTGATAATAGTTGGCTTACCTTAGAGGTATCTGCCAGTTAAGCTGTCTCAACCACAGTCAAGCACTTAAAATCACGAAAATCTGAACTAACAAATTCTATAAACCTGTCCAGTAACATGAACTGCACGAGCTCACTAAAAATATTGACTCCCATATAGTAAATATCTAAAATTACTCATAAAATCAATATATGACTAGCCAGGTTACAGCTTATTTAACTTAAATTTACTTTTATATTTCGCTGGTATGCACTTATAAGCACAGAGCCGAAGACTTCACTATAAATGCACGAAGCTAGAAGCCTGATTCTTGAATGTCTGAAAAATTGCTCAGGTTCGACTTTAGAGAAAACGTGGTAGTTAAGACACAAATTTATGTAAACTTCAAAACTCAATACTTGAACCAAGATACTGCCTCCTCTCCTTCACTGTATCCTTCTCCTTGACGACAGCACTCTGTTCCCTAGTCTGTTCTACTGATAACTTAGCTGATTCATTAACAAGAGAACAAGAGAAGCTGAATCGACTAGTGAATCTTGGAGATTGTAACCTGACTATTACACAGGCGAATCCCCAGGCAATCGACGAGGGGTGTGTTTACCACCAAGGAAACGGAGTGTGGTGAGGGGGAGAGGTAAAGAGTAGAGACTGGTATGAGCTCTAAGTACATTAAATAGAGGTACAGGAATTAGAACTGATAAATCAGACAAAAAAAAATTGTGGTGTTTTACCTGGCGAAGCTGCAAAGTTGTAATTTAGAAGCACCAACAATTCTGCAGAACCAATTTAGGCAGAACACGCTTAGCGTATGTCACCAAATGTCTGACCCGCGCCGGCAAAATCCAAACAATTACACTCTCTACAGTGAGTATGAATTATTAAACACCTGTACAAAGTACAGAATCTAGAACTGTGTATCCAGCATGAGGCTGGTGAGGTTCGAGATCTAAGGTGCCCCTGCAAGCAAGGTTTTATCTGGAACCCCCCGTCCCTCACCCTAAATAATAATCAGTACAGTGATAGTCACCCTTTATTAAATGTAACTTTACCAAACAGGCACGACCTGAATTCCTCATAAAAGTATGTTTAATATGATGCCAAGGAAGCGAGCTATGGGGAGCTAGCCTTCTATTTTATATCCTACCAATACGAAGGCTTCTAGGAGCTACAACATCTACCACATGGTCGTCTATTCTCCCATACCATAGGCTTGGCAAGCAACATGTAAACAATTTATAATGAAAGTGTTTTAGCTGGCTTTTCACTCGTGAAGTTTTAACCTATCTCGCCACTCCAGAATGGCAGTTTCTATTTTTTTTTCCACTGCAAAATTATATGTTTGACCAGTGATTGATGTGAGTTTGAAGTGCGCGAGACATTAGTAAGTACCAATACTATGAACGGGAATTTACTCTACACAAAAAAGAAAAAAACTCAAGTGCCCTAAACACGAATACATAACATTTTATACATTGAAAAAGTGATAACAACTGTGGCTTTGCAATGCTAATATTACGTTCTCTTGTCTTTTAATATCACATAACTTTTTTTTTACTGATCAACAGCCCAGAGGAACATTGACTATGCTATCATTATTCCTGAATATGACTGAAATTGACGTAGATTATACAAATGAGGTGGAAACTGAAGATAATTGTATTCCTGAAGAAGTCTCACCATCGAGAGAAGAATCTGAAAAGTTACCAAGAAAAAGTAGCGAGTTACCAAAAATAGCAGACTGCGAAATGAGAGACATGTAGATGAGGAATAGTTACAGAACCAAACTGCCGACACAGAGTGTGTATGGGCGAAGCTTGATGTAAATATATGATAATTTAGACTTGTGAGGCGATCTTAAGATTTTTGTTGGTTGTGAGGGATCCTGGGAGGATTAAGGTAAGTAAAGTTGACAGGGTGGGAGATAATTTAGAGGTTGTATGGGGGAAGGCGGAGTTTCCCCTATACAACTGGAAGAAGGCGTGGTTTTGGATAAGAAGGGTAAAAGTTCCGTCGAGGGTAAGAGAGACAGGTTATCGTTTCCTGCATGGTGTCTTAGCATCACGAGCACAGCTGTTTCGTATGGGTATAGTCCTCTTTGCGGGGAGTTGGACACGGCATATCTTTCTGTGTATTTTTGTAGGGATTTGGATGATGTGCGGGTTTGGCTTGGGAGGGTGTTTGGGAGTGTGGGAGGGGGGTATCAATATTACGGGGTTTAAGCTTGGACTTCGGGGGTTGTACCAACGATGTTCAAAGGGCGTTAGTGTATGTCGTTTTGGATTATATACACACGTCATGGGGTATGAGAGAGGTGAGCGGTACGGGTAGGATTCGGGCATTAGCGGCTAGATTCTATAGAACGAGATGTAGGAATCAGGAGTTATATGGGAAACGTTGGGAGAAGGCTTTTTCGGTGGGGTACAGGGCTATGACTTTGGGGGCATTAAGGGGTGGATGAGTTGGCAGTTGTAAGAGGGCTGGTCAGTGGATGCATAGGGACGGGGCTGGTTGAAAGATTGCGTGAGGGTGAGGGTGTGTGTTCAGTGGTGTCTGTGTGTGGGTGGGGGCATAGGTTTTGGGGGTCATTGGGGGGGATTCTTATCGAGTTTGCATGTTGAAGAGGGGACTGTCGACGAGGGGGGTTGGTGAGACGGCTAGACACAGGAAGGTATGCATGGGTGTGTTTGTGACTCAAGACTGTCGGGGATGTCCCGGGGGGGGGGTGTATGTAAGGGGAGAGGTGACTGGGGTTTATCTAGACTGTATGCTTTATTATATTCTGACCGGATAATTTGGAGTTTTAGCTTCTTGGAAATGTTTTTTATATATATTTCAATGTTTTTGTATTGACATATGACTAAGGTTAACATGTTTTGAGGCTATGTTTTATAGCTCTAAATGTTATGGCATTTGTTTTGTTGTGTTGTGATCTTTTGTGAGGAAGATACTTAAATTAGTAAGGTCCGTTACAGACGAGGATGCTATATGTGGATCATGCATGTAAGGCCAGTTCATCTGGCTATGGCAGTGTTTCTTTGACATCCGAGGGTTTTGTGTAAAGTTATAACGGTAGGCTTGATGTACCTGTGTCCATGGAAGAGTATGCGTGTGTTAGTGGAAAGGGGGGGGGGGCGCGGGGAAGTTATTACATTGTATACTTTTACATTGTGTGGTCATTAGACCCTTGCTGAGCCTTCATATGTAGTGTCATGCAATGTACATGTCTTCACCTTCGAGGTGCATTGTTTCTTGTAAATATTGGTTTTTAGCGGAGCTACGTCTTTTCAAAAACTCATGTGTAGGTGTTAAATCTGTGTTTTGTTTTCTTATCTGTTTAACAATATATTCATCATGTAATAAAGTATTTCTTGGTGTGTGTGAGGTTTGGCTCACCACATTTTATGTGATATTTATGATTTTGTATACTTTGGTGCGTCCTGTGCATATGTTAAGTTCAGATTGTATTCATGTTAGCTTATGAGATGGCTGATGCTTTAAGGCCATGTAAAATTATTTTTTTTATGTACTTATTATGTTATTTTAATAAAAATAAAAAAAATAAAAAAAATTGATAAATGGGGATTCGAATTATTTTTGCCGTCCCATTGATGATGATATGACACGTGATATCCTGATTTATCAAGGAATTATAACTAACTTTTGACACTCACCCTGTTCAACTAACAGACGAAAACCACTATTAGCTACAAGGATATTGCTGTGCTTGCCAAAACAGTGAACCACACAGATGAAAGCAGCAATTTCTCCAATTTCTTCAGTAGTCTTACTTTGGTGAAGGTTTTGAAATCAAACTATAATTGTAGTCACCCAGTTACAGTCAAGGAAAATATGATAGGAAACCCTGAATTAAGGAGTATCAAGAAAACGGAAAATAAGAAAGTGGAAAAGGGTACTATGGATTTTAAATCCACTGACGGTATCTTTGATGTGAGATAGAAAGAAAAAGTTATTTTGTTTATGAACGACATAGGGGCAAATCCTATAACTAAGATAAAGAGATAGAGCAAGAAAACCAAACAAAACTAAGAAATTTGAGTGTCCTTCAGTAACCAAGAACAAATACTAATACGGGAGACAATGAAAAACATGATATATTATTAAATTTGTATAAGCCTCCAATGAAATCCAAATAGTGGAACATATATATGTTTGAATATGCCATTGATCTTGCTGATGTAAATACATGGATTTTGTACAGGCGCTATTATGCTGCCAAGACACACGATTCTCAAATACTTCAGATTATATGCATTATACCTCGAGATCTCCATAACAGGAACTGGAAAGGAACACAAGATCATCTCCAGCATCTTCAAGCACTTCACGTGCTTCAAGTACGCAAAGTGATATACACTTCACGTGCTTCAAGTGCGCAAAGTGATATTGGCACAAGTGACATGCCTAGTCCTGTGTTGTGCCAACGTGCTGTCAGGACTGATGACACCGTGAGAGGTAACACAACGTTATCGCCTTGGCCAATGCATGCAAATAAGTTGTCATGTAAAGTCTGCAGCAAGAAAAACTAACCAAGGGATCTAACTCTCTTTGTTCAGTCTACGAGGTAAAGCTCTGCTTGAAAGCAGACAAGAATTGCTTTTTAACTTCCACAACAAGGTTCACTGATCTGTATAATTGATGTTTGCTAATATAATTGTTTATTATTAATGTCTGATGAAATAACAATTGCTATTAGTTTATAAAATATTACGACATTGTAAAATGATCTGACTATTTTTGTACAATGTATTTGTTAACAAACTCAGTCACGCTGGAAACAAGTTCCTATTATTTGTTTCATACTTTTGTATTGAATAATATAGTTTAAATATACATGCATGCTTTTTATTTAGAGTTTTAAAATATTATATATTATATCACCTGAGTTACTCATCGTTGTTTGAGTTTCTCGCAAGAAATATTAAAAAATTTTAAATTCAACTTAGAGTAAAAATTCCTTATCTGTCTAGAGAATTTTTATTTCTCAATGATTTATATGAGCGCCAGGTAAAGGGCTTTAAATGGTGCAGTCAATGAAGTAACGAATCAAGCAATTAAGCAAGCAATGGCACAACCAATGAAACAAGTAACGAAGCAAGCATTGGCACAATGAATGAAGCAAACAGTGAAGCAACCAATGGAGCAAGACATGAAGTAATCAATGAAACAAGCAAACGCGCAATCAATGAAGCAAGCAATGGCGCAATCAGTAAAGTAAACAATGAAGCAAGCAATGCAAACTGTTATGTGTAATGTACGTTATATGCAAAAATTACACTGGGTGCACACAACACCACATCAGGTGTATATGTAAATTTACCACAGAAAGAGTAGAGTATTCAGCACCAGTAAGGAGCGTACACCAGAACATTCATGGTTAGAAAATAAGGAATACTTTTAATATCTCTGAGATATTAATCCCGAAGAAACAAAGGCATTAATTTTCATGAAAGTGAAGACCCCACTCCAGGACTAGAGAGAAATTCAACGTTTGCACCACTTAATAAAATAGTTCAATAACTCCATCGGAAAAGAACTCGAACTTTTGAAGAGGAAATAATTGATACCATAGAAACAGAGATGGAAACTAAAGACGCAAATTAATCACAAGGATATCAATTTTTTTTTTTGTATTCGCACTGAAGATGGTTGAGATGCATAAACATTTGAGAGAGTGGTGGAAAATGATAACTTACGTAGTTTAAAAACAAATAATCGAGCAGGGGCTTCAAGGAATTTAGTGGTACCGTTAGTGGTAAATTGAGGGGCTGGAGAATCGACTATCAGCATGAAAAATGATGACAGAGGAGAGTGAGGCTACGGTAGTGTAAGGAGAAAGTGATGGGGAGAGAAAGTGACGTTGATGCTCGCAAGAGTGTTAGCTAAAGAGCTCTGGATTCCCGGGATGATGGATGACTTAATTTGATGCACAATTAAGGTAGGGGACTGGAAGGCAAGGGAACGGGAGGACAAGGTAGGCGACAAGCCATGTCCAACAGGAGTGTTAGCATGAGGGTGATGAGACTGAGGGAGGAATGGTACAGTAAGAGTCGGTGATGAAGGGGAAGATGTGAGAATGAAAGAGGGAGTAGAAAAATAACGATGAGATAAAAATATGTATTACATGTCAGAGAGAGAGAAAGAGAATGTCTGACATCGTGGTCACCTAGTTTCTCTCTTTACTCCCATGGCTGGAAAAGGTCAGAATAGAATATTGTTGTCACTAGTCGACGTGACTGTTTATACCAGAATGCTGTCTTCAATGAAGCTGGCAGTTGTGCAGATACTTGATCCCCTCAGTAGTCTAAGGTCATCCTGTCTTAGCTGTCTGGGGGATAAGTGTGCAGCACCATGGCTTGCTGTAGTGTTTTGGAATCTCGCGTTAAAGTGTTGAAGGAGGTGGTTACACTTCTCAAAGAGGACAATATGAGGCTGATAATTCGTCTATATGGATTTGGGAGTGAGTGTGCCAAGGGTGGAGTCAGTGTAGAGGAAACGATTACCAACATTGACTTGAAGAGTGGCAACCGCTTCAAGTGGAATGTGGTCTCTACTAAAGGTAGAAGTATCAAGATAAGGAAGCTTAAGAGAGAAGATCTGAAGATAGGAAATCGATTCCCTGTTCTCTAGGATTAGTGTACTTCAGTGGTTAGTGAGGTTAAAGGAACGACTAACTCCCCTGCTAATCAAGGTAACAACATTCTGGTTGTGGGTGACTCACAGGTTAGATATATGGACCATGCTTTCTGTAAAAGAGATACGAATGTTAGACAGAGTGTGCTTCCCAGGAGCTGATGTTGAGTCAGCAGGTTGGATAATATTGTCAGGTAATGGGAACAAGCTCATCATCTGTCTTAGTGCTGGTGGAAATGATATTGAGAAGGGCAGGAGACAAGAGCTACTGGATAAGTACAAGTCATCCATAGATGTAGTTAGGTCTAAGGGAGGGGTCCCAATCATATGTAGCATCTTGCCTAGAAGGGGAGTGGGCAATGAATGGATGTCTAGGGAAATTGGTGTAAATTGCTGGATAGACAGGTACTGCAAGGAATTTGCAATCCCATTCATTGATAACTGGGACAAATTTAATGGCGAACTTGATATGTATGCAACGGACTGGATTAATCTCTCCTGAGTGGTTGCATTAGCCAACTCGATTGAGGGGGCCATTGCTGACTTGTCTAGGACTTTAAACTAATAGATTATAGAGGTATGGGTGTGTGAGGGAAACAATCAAGTTTCAGTACAAGGGTTGAAAACAGCAGATATTACCAGGATACCTCAGGGATATGTTTCAAAGGCAATATTCAAAATAAAGTTGCTAGTAAAGGCAAAGCAACTGATCAATAAAGACAGTAGAGGGCATAGAGTGACTAGCCCCCTTAAGGTTTACTATACTAATAGTAGGAGTCTGAAAAATAAGATAGATGAGCTAAGATTACTTGCATGTGCAGGCAATATAGATATTATTGCTATAACGGAGACCTGGTTACACTTGAAAGATAGAGAAATGCCTTCTGAATGCCACATATAAGGCTATAAACTATTCCACACTGATAGAGTCAACAGGAATGGTGGTGGAGTGGCGATGTAGGTCAGAGATAATTTAAAATGTTGTGTTAGACAAGATATAAGATTAGAAACAACGGACACACAATCTGTTTACCTACAGTTTCTTGAGAGTCGTGACAAATTAATTATGGGTGTGATTTATAAGCCTCCAAATCTTGATAGAAAGCACAGTAAGCTACTATGGGATGAAATTCATGAGGCATTTTTAACTTTAGACAAAATGATTGGAACACTGACAGGAAATGTTGAGTCTAGTGACTTGATACGGTTCAGGACTGCTTTTTAAAACAGTTTGTGACAGAACCAACTAGATGAAACAATCTGCTTCACTTGGTTCTTGCCAACAAAGAATCACTAGTTAATAATGTTGAGGTTAATGATGAGTTTTGAGAAAGTGATCACAAATCACTTAGTTTCAATATATCATAGAATTACCCAAATAACTGCAATCAAGTCTCTGTCCCAGACTTCCGCTTGGCCGATTTCACAGGACTGAGAAATTGCCTGGGTGGGCTAAATTGGAATGACCTGACTATGGGTCAGGTAGGTGGTGTTGGTTGCCAATATCACGTTTTTCAGAGCATAGTTCTAGAGGCCCAGATAGCTTATGTTCCAAGAAGGGAAATTAGATCAACCAAAAATGATCCCAAATGTATAAAAAATTGATTAAAACATCTCATTGGTCAAAAGAGAGGCATATATAGGCTTATCAAAAGAGGGGATGGACAGTTAAGAAATCAATATATTCAATTAGAGAAATAAAAAAGGGAAAAAATAAAGTTAAAAAGGATTATAAGGCTAAAATGGCAAGGGATTCGAAGACTAACCCCAAAGGTTTCTTTCAGGTATATAGAAGTAAGATTAGGGACAAGATTAGGTTACTCAAAAGTAACTCAGGTCGGATCACTGACAGTGATAAGGAAATGTGTGAAATTTTTTACTCTTTATTTCCTCTCAGCTTTTACACAGGAAGATACTAGCGAAATTCCAGAAATAATAAATTACATAAAACAGGACGATAATAAACTATACACGATTAGGGTAACTAGTGACATGGTCCTCAGACAAATAGAGAAATTAAAACCGAAAAATCCCCAGGCCCTGATGAACTGTTTGCAAGGATTTTAAAGGAATGTAAAGAGGAGCTTAGCAAACCTTTGGCTAGTATTTTCAATATATCACTACAAACTGGCATAGTGCCAGACAACTGGAAAATGACAAATGTAATACCTATTTACAAAGCAGGAGACAGGTCCTTAACTTCAAACTATAGACCGAGACAATTCGTAGCCATCCTGAAAGGCATTAATTGATTAATGAACCGCAGCACGGTTTTACAAAGGGACGTTCCTGCCTTTGAATTTACTAACTTTTTTCATCAAGGTATTTAATGAGGTAGATCATGGTAATGAAAATGTTATTGAGGATATGGACTTCAGTAAGGCTTTTGATAGAGTTCCAAGTCAGAGACTATTGAGGAAAATTAAGGCACACGGAATAGGCCTTTTTTTTTTCCTGGGTAGAGGCGTGGTTGACAGAGGCAGCAGAGTTTGCATCAATTGGGAGAAATCAGAATGGGGACGCATCACGAGTGATGTTCCACAGGGGTCAGTGTTGGGCCCATTGTTGTTCACAATTTATATGAACGGCATTGATGAGGGAATAAATAGCGATATAAGCAAGTTTGCTGATGACACAAATATAGGTCGCCTAATTCATTCTAATGAGGGCATTAGATCACTCCAGGAAGATTTGAATAGACTGATGCAGTGGTCGGAGAAGTGGCAGATGCAGTTTAATATGGACAAATGCAAAGTTCTAAACATTGGACAAGAAAATAACCATGCCACATATAAATTGAATAATATAGATCTTAATATTACTGACTGCGAAAAGGATTTCGGAGTTCTGGTTAGCAGTAATTTAAAACCAAGACAACAGTGCATAAGTGTTCGCAATAAAGCGAACCGAATTCTTGGCTTCATATCAAGGAGCATAAAAAATTGTCCTCAGGTTGTTCTTTAACTCTATATATCTTTGGTTAGGCCTCATTTAGATTATGCTGCACAGTTCTGGTCACCTTATTACAGAATGGATATAAATGCACTGAGGGCCCTGAATCTACACTCTATAGAAAGGCGTAGAATTAGGGGGGATATGATTGAGGTGTATAAATGGTAAACAGGAATAAATAAAGGGAATGTAAATAGCGTACTAAAAATATCCAGCTAAGACAGGACTCGCAACAATGGTTTTAAGTTGGAAAAATTCAGATTCAGGAAGGATATAGGAAAGTATTGGTTTGGTAATAAAGTTGTGGATGAGTGGAACAAATTCCCGAGTACCGTCATAGAATCTAAGACGTTGTGTAGTTTTAAAAATAGGTTGGATAAATACATGAGTGGGTGTGGGTGGGGGTGAGTTATACCTGACTAGGTGGGTCATTAGTTTGAGCCAAGTGACGAGTTGGACCTGCCTCACATGGGCCAGTAGGCCTGCTGCAGTGTTCCTTCTTACTGACATGAATTTCAACAAATACAGAGCTGTATGCTACTTTGTACTTTTGAATTTCAGTGGCATGAAGTTCAGTGTTAACAGAGTAGTACTCCACCACCTTTTTTGAGGAGTGCAAGATTTATTGAAAATACAATATGCAGATAAAGCTATTTCCACTGCCAGATGGTTTCTTGGAGTAAAACAAAGATTCACTCAGAGCCTTAATGTTTGGATCCTCTGATGATGTTTATGTGAATATCTGAACCATTATTTCTGGAATATGTTTTGAACATTCATGTAAAAACTTTTTTTTTTTCAGCTTGACTGATCTGCTAACAACACTATTAACTTAATATTCCTCATCTTACTAATTAACTAACTAGATGTGAAGAGTTGTCTGCTTCCTTCCATCCTGACTCATCCCTCCTCACTCTGCCATTCTCTTTATTTAGATCCTTCTTGTAATAGAGGGAGAGAGAAAGAGGAAGAGGAAGAGAAAGAGAGATGGGGAGGGAGGAGAGAGAAAGGGATAGGGAGGGAAAAAAGGCAGCCCAACTTAGAGATAGGCATACAATGGCAGCAAAAAAAAAAAGGTCAAAATATAGTAGAAAATATCAAGGTTGCCAGCCTCCTTGAGTGCAACTGATGATCACTAGACCGGTAGTAACAAGAGCGGGTCATTAGGCACTAAACACAACATTCTGAGTGAGTAAAAATATCTCACTATTTGTTTTATCAATTTTAATATTTTTAAGTAATTTAGTAGAAAAGACCCTCAAAACATTCATCTAACAACTGTGGTGTTTATATTCATACTGAAAACCTTAAACGAATTAACATTTTTTTGGTGTGGAGTAAACTCGCAGGTGGGTTATCCATCACGTTAACACTTCCTTCGCCCACCTCCATCACCCTCACCTGACACTCGTAAATCACGTTAAGGGCTACCTATTTTAAAGATTCTTAAGGTTGTCTGTTATCTCGGTTCATCCTCAAGTGGTACAGATTACTTCGGGAACACAGCCTGTCTGTCTGGCTGGCTAGCTGTCTGGCTGGCCGGCTAGCTGTCTGGCTTGCTGGCTAGCTGTCTGGCTGGCTGGCTAGCTGTCTGGCTGGCCGGCTAGCTGTCTGGCTGACTGTATTGTGGATTATTTAGATGACTGCAGCTAGTCTGTATTTTTTCTTGCTGGCTGATTTGACTGGCAATTTGGCCGACTGACTGGCTGTTTGCTATACAGCTACTCTACTTGCCTATTTAGCGATATATTACAGTACAGTATATATTACAGTACAGTATATATTACAGTACATTATATATTACAGTACATTATATATTACAGTACAGTATATATTACAGTACAGTATATATTAC